>PVJA010000690.1:27819-155525 GCA_004027025.1 Myocastor coypus
AAAAAAAAAAAAAAGAAACAAAACTGACTATAGTGAAGAACCAACAAAAAAGGTAATATAGTGTTTTGCCATTTCAAAATAAGAAGGGCAATTTATTCAAGATAACTTGGAGGTGATAAATGTTAAAAGAATATAAACTTCTGTATGTTTAAATACTATTAGATGATAATATTTAAATGACCTTTAACCAGGCCTGCCAATGCTGGTATTGGAAACAAGGCCAAACAATACATGATAATCACTGGGGAGCAAACTCAAGTTTTGAAACAGGTTGCCTTCTTCATGAAGAAGCTACTGGTGCTGTAGAACAGCATCACATACTCTGTCAAACACCTAACAGGTTTGTCAAGATGGAGACCAGGGAAGAGTCCAAAGGCACAGGGGTGCACGAAGAGACTGACATTTATATGAAAACTGGGGAAATGTTCAATTAAACATAGAAAACAAAAGTCAACGAGATAAGGAACAGATCTTGTAGAGTGAAAATAGAAGAGTAAAGAAATTAAGATTGCTGGATAGGAACAAAAAAAGCTTCTGCCCATAAGTGTAGAAAGTCTTTCACATCTGCCCAGAGTGTGATATCTATACTCACAGAAGAATTTGTTTTGGAAAGACAAGAAACAGGGTGCATCCCTTCCATACATCAACTAGGACAGGACCTCAGCTTTGTTAACACTGGCACTCTATATTAGAAATGGTAATTTTATTTATTTGTTTGTTTGTTTGTTTGCTTAATTTATATTTTAGGGAAAGGTCTGCAGGGTGTTCACAGTCTCACTACTAGATCACACTCATAGTAATCCACTTGTTTACAGTCTTCCAAGAGCTGGGACTACAGGCACATGCCACCATGCCCATCTCAACTGCTGTCTCAGTGTGCCTAGGGGGTGGGGCCTGCACGGCAGGCTAAGCAATGAAACCTGCTTGCAGGTGCTTTAACCCACTGACCCTACAAATGGTAATTTTACAAAAATCTAAGCCACATGTAGTACATCAGATAAACTCTTCCCATCACCTCAAGACTGAGAGTACCAAACCAGCATATTAGAAAGCTTTGCCTTAAGTTATGGTAGACACAATAAAAATCACTAAGCATACTCATGAAAATAAAACTTTCAGTTTGGGAATCTAGAGTAAGTTTTATGGTAATTGTCAGGTACCATTTTTATTTAATTTTAACAGCTGCCTTTTTAACCCCTTTGGGCTTGTGTCTGCATTATTTTCAAATCCAAGAACTGGATTCTCCTACCAGATCTGACATCTTTCATTGTTTTGATGTTTGCTTTCTAGGATACCATTTGAGAGAGAGAAAAAGAGAGAAAGAGAGAGAGAGAGAGAGAGAGAGAGAGAGAGAGAGAGAGAGAGAGAGAATGAGAACAAATTAGAATTAAAACAAAAAATTAGAAGTGATACACAATTTTGCTTTAAAAAGTATAAGAATTTCACAGTATTTGTTGTACTATGTAGTGTTCCAATCAGTTATTCATATTACCACATGTTATGGTTATGTTTAGTTGTCCCCCCAAAGCCTCATGGAGTCATTGGGCGGGGACTTCTACAGTTTGAGATTTGATCCATGATCCCGGGGATTATGGGTTTTAGTACTGATGGGATTATGAGTCAAGTACTTCTGGGATTATGGGTGCAGCCTAAGGCGGAGGCTAAGGCGGAGAGCCTGAATGTAATATAAAGAGAGACAGAGAGACAGACTGGAGCTGTTGCTGCTGCTCTGCTGCCCTGATTGATTGGCAGCCTCTGCCACCATTTTGCTGCTCTTCTGCCGCCATGAACTGGATGCTCTCTGCCCTGCTCCACTCAGCCTTGGGCCAGCCAAATATGGACTGAAAGCTCCATGAACTGTGAGCTAAATAAACCTTTCCTTCCTTCATTTTGAGTGTCGGGTATTTGTCCCAGCAATGGGTAAAAGGTAACTAAGACACCAGATATATGTATGTAAAATCAAATAAAAAAGTATGAGAAATTAAGAAGAGAAAAATTACAAACAATTGAAAAAGGAGACAAAACAAACTGAAACATTGTTTCTTTCTATAGACTAGCAAAAATGCACAGTAAAGTTGTCAAAACCATTCTACTTACATACATTGATAAATCTCTTTCCTCTACTCCCTTTCCTCAACACAACCACACTGCATGGGAAATACTTCATACAATCAAGAACTGGGATCTCATCTTTTTTTAAAAGTTTCTGTACTTCAAGACTTGGGGTGGTAGCACACACCAGGAATCCCAGCACTTAGGAAGCTGACAATAGGGGAATTACCATGAGTCCCATCTACCTGGTGAGACCCTGCAGACCCTGTGCCAAATACATAAAAGAAAAATTTCTGTACTTCAAAATGAATCTCCAACAGAGAAAAAAGAAAACCCACAAAGTGGGAAAAATGAATAACAAACTATTCCTCCAGCAAAGACCTTCTATCTAAAACATATAAAGAATTAAAAAAAAAAATCAGGCCCCCCAAATTCAAAGACTCAGTCCAAAAATGGACATCTGTGATGAATATACATTTCACAGAAGAAGAAATACAAATGTAAATATATATATGAGAAACTGTTCAACATCATTGGTCATTCAAGAAATACAAATTAAAGGACAACACTGAGATTCCATCTCACCCCACAAACAATACCTAACTTCAAGAAGTCAGCCAATTACAAATGTTTGAGAGGCTGTGGATTAAAAGAAACCCTTCTGCACTATTGGTAGGAGTGCATACTGGTAAAACCACAGTGGAAAATAGTGTGGAGATTCCTTCAAAAGCTAAGATTGTAGAGCCTATTGAAGCCAGCTATTCCCTTCCTGGGTATTTTTCCAGAAGAACTGAAAACCACATAATACAATGATATATATGTAACACATGCTCATAGCAACACAATTTGTTATAGCTAAATCCTGGAAACAACCCAGATGTCCATCAACTGAAGAATGGATAAGAAATATATGATATTTTTATACAATGAAGTATTATTCAGATATAAGTCAGGATAATTTTGAATCTTTTGTCAGTAAATGGTTGCAACTGGAGACCATACTCTCCACCCTCCCACCCCCCACATTGAACTCAGGGCTTTGCACTTGCCAGGCAAGCACTTATGCTACTGAGGCATCTCCCCAGCCCCTACAGACAACACTCTTAAAGGAAATTAATCAGACTTGTATGTGCAAACATCATATTGCCTCCTTAGTATAAGAACCTGAAAGAGAAAAATGGAATCTAAAGGGTACAATAGATACTGGGAAAAGGTAATGGACCTACTCAAAAGGAAAGAGTTTCTCAGTTGAGGAGAAGAACAGGAAAGGGAGTTGGGGAAGGAGATTTATCTATGTATGTAAGCAAGATGGTAGGGACAACTGTACAGTGCATTGTTTTTCTTCCTTCACTTCTTGCCACCTCACTAGTCACATCAATCTTCTTTAAATCATTCTGATCATATTTTCCACACATCCAAAGCCCTCAGGAAACAAAATATTTCTGCTGCGAAAAGGAATCCCAGAACCTCCCCATCAAGACCCTTCATTTTCCATCCCTATTCTCATTGTGTCCAGTGAACCTTACTCATCATTTAATGACTGGTCTCATTTTACTAGCTACACTCATAAATTCATAATATCTCTTCTCCCTTCCCTTCCATTTATTCAACAACATGGTTCAAATTTCATTTTCTCTCTAAATCCTTTTTGATTACATTAGAGAAAAAAATGTGTGTCTTGAAATTATGATATACTTGCTTTAATGCCTAAACATCTATAACAAATGTAGTGAACCTATGGCACATGACCACAGTGAGCACAGAGAGCCCTGTTTCTCCTCATGCAAATGTAGGCACTGCAGCAGTTGAGTACTAGATTACTGTTTGTTTTTTCTACATTACAATATCAGTATTCAAGTTCAATTGTAGTGTTGTCACTGCAATAAATGTGGGTTTCATGTTGCAGTTAGGGCACATGGTCTCTATAAGGTTCACAATTACTGATCTAGGCCTTTTAAGTAAGAATAACTAATTGGCAATAGCTGCCAAGGCACTAGAGAACAACTTTCCTGTTACAATGATAGAAATCCCCTCTTCAACATCGCTACCTCCTTCATCTCCCTTTGTCTCAGCCTTCTTCCTCTTGCAATCCTCCTTAGAACCAAGTTCACAGCATAAATATCTGAAAACCAATGATAATGCTTAAGCTGGTCTAATCTGAGTATGTGACCCAGTGTCTGTGGTCTTCCTTTCTTCATTAATTCACAGGCACTTCAATATTTCCTAAGCATCTGACTTTAACTTTGGTTACACATTTACATCACTCAGACAATTTTAAAATTACTGATGGGGAGGTCCCATCCTTAGAAACTCTTAACTTTGAACAGGGCCATTGTATGGGCATGTTACAAGTACCAATAACTGTTCTAGTTGCTAAAAAAATACATAGTAGTTAACTAAACAAAAATCCAAGTGCATAGGAATTTTATATTCTTAGCTGAGGCGGAGATAATTAATAAAATATATACAATATATATAATAAAAATTGCATAGTATGCTAAAAGATTTTTAAAGTTTCTCTGTGTTGAATACTACAGAGGAAAATAAAGCAAAGAAGGCTAGACAGAAAACAAGAGAGAAGAGAAATGGGTTATAATTTTACATAGAAAGCCAACAGTGATCTAACTGATTCAAGGTAAGCCTTGTTAACTTAGAGAGACCTTGTTGTCCTGAAACAAAAAATAAATAAGGCTGGGGAAGACCTGGGTTCAATGCACAGTATCAAAAACTAACTAAATAAAAAGATATTATATCATTGAAAAGGTAACATTTAAGAGAAGATTTAAAGAAGATGAAGAAGCAAACAAAACCATTCTGATATTTGGGGCTAAAGTCAGTGCAAAAATCTTAAGATGAAAGCAGGTCTTGGGTATTACAGATTAGATAGGAGCTAGTTATGCTCCAACAGAGTGCACAGGAAGGTGCACCAGGAACAGCCAATTGCACAGGGCCTCATAAATCACACTGTGGACTGGCAGGGGCAGGACTGGTGGGGCATGTGGTGCAAGGGTAAATTAACATTTCTGAATGATCATTTAAGTTACAGTATTGAACCTAGAGCACAGGAAAATGGGCACAAGCAGAAAACACAATTAAATTAACCCAGTGAAGCTATATCAGGGACTTAGACCATAGTAACAGCATCTGGAGATGGTAGAAAGAAACAAGATAACAGATATATTTGCAAGTAAAATCAATTGAATTATTTGAATAGGTTATAATAGAACATAAAAGAAAAATGAATCAAGAGCAATTTTAAGCTTTTGGTTTAAGCAATTGGAAAATACTGTTGCAACTAACATTTTGAGGAAGAGTAAAAAAGATATTTGAATATGCTATGTCTGAGATATCTAGATATCAAAGGAGTCACATCAAATAAATGTTGGGATCATGACCCACTTTTAAATTTATACTTCTAAATTTAATTTATTATTGTTACATATAAATATGTTAAATTCATTAGATCAGCTTAGTATAAACACTAGCCTTACCACTTATAGTGAGTAAAAATGAATTATTAATTGGTTAAATTATATGTTGAATTATATACAGCAAGAAAGAATAAAGCATAGAGCCTGGGTTCAATTCTAAAATAAAATGCATTGTAGCAATAGTGTCACCAAACACCAACGATAGCTAAAAAGCTAAACTCACTTCCTCATCTTAGCACTGCATAATGCATCCTTCACAGTCCCAGACCATGTCGTCTATAAAGCCACCTAGGGCACCCACACTCACAGCAGGAGACTGCTCTCTACATACCCACCGATATTCTTCATTCTCCCACCACTGTTACAACATGCTGCTCTATAACGTGGTCTAATTAAGTGTATTTTTCTCCCACTAGAGTCAAGGGTCAGCAACTGCAGGTCATGACCATGTCTTACTCATCCTTGCATTATCAACAGCATTAGGTATGTATTGATTAGATGGTTATTACTAAATAAACAGTTTGAAATCAGAAACAAACTAGAGACATTTCATTTATTTACTTTTTACAAATCAGTTCTCCATTCTTCTATGTTAGACACAAGATCTGCAGTTCTGATACTACATGTTTTTAAAAGAGTTCTATTTGAATATAAGCTTCACAAATATATAAATGTTAAATAATAAAAATAACATTCTCATGCCACACAATTAAAAGCCCTTTGAGAACAACAAGCATGATGAAATTCCCTATTTATACATTATTCTTAAAATACAGAGTAGTTTAAAAAAAAAAAAAAAAGCTTCTGTAAGTTGTCAGGGTTTTGATGTGTATGACAGGAATTTTGAGTAGTTCACCAAAATTTTAATCACTTTCTTCTGCTCCAGAAATGTGAACTTGTTAATTAGATTTCTGCTTCTTAGTATACCATTCAGAGTGAATGCTCTGCTCCTCCTTTTTAACTCTGGCAGGCAGTACAGTCCTAATTGACTTTTTTTCTTGTACTTTTCTTTCTACCCAATCTCTTTCTATTCTCCATATAAGATTTCTAGAGCTCATAATGAACCATAAACAGTGCTTACAGTCTGTAGCACTAAGCAGCCTGTCACTTTTTTACTCAGCAAGAGCTAAGAACTAGAATTTCTCTTCAATTAAAAAATAAAATACACAGTTTCACTTAACTAAGAAAAAATCAAAACTTAAGGATAAATGAAGTCAAATGCAAGCAAAGAGAAATTGTTTCATCTGACTGGGCTGGTTATAAATGATTTCCCTTTTCTTATATCAAGTTCAGTGATCAAGAGAGATGGAGAAGGAAAGGGGGATAAAAGGTAGATGGCAAGTGGAAAGGAAGGATCAGGATTGGAAGGAAGGCAGTCATGAAACGCTGAACCAATTTTACTCATTTGTATTCATATACCAACTTCTTTTGTTTTTTGAACTGAAAATCAAACTCAGGACCTCACACTTGCCATGTATCAACTTTAATGGGTCAGAAATGTTCAAAATTTATTCTACATGAAAGCTTCATAAGCTTGTTTTCTAAAGGAGTAAAATAAGTAAAATGACACTAGCCCAAGTAAAAACTTTTCATATGAAAATCAAGTGATACATATACAGGCCTGACCAGGCATGGTGGCGCATGCCTGTAATCCCAGCACTACGGAGGCTGAGGCAGGAGGATTGGTGTGAGTTTGAGCCCAGCCTGGGCTACAAAAGTGAGCTCAAGGCCAGCCTGAACTGCATAGTGAGACCCTCTCTCAAAAAAAAAAAAAAAATATATATATATATACGGGCCTCCAGAGTTTACATTATTAAAGCAAAACAATCAAATAATTCTACTTTCCATTTCCTAACAAGTTAAGCTGAAGAACAACAGAATGATACTCTTTTTTTTTTTTTTTTTTTTAACTTAGAAGAACATACTGACATACACTTTCTAGCTTTTGGCAACCCAAAAATATAGAAATGCCACATCTACTCTTAAATGTCCAAAACTGTATAAATAATTCAGTGGTAGCATATGCTTAGTGAGACCATGCTCCTGGGTCTAAATTCCATAGCCTCAAAAAATTTAATTAAAATAAACACTTTTCTTGGTTTAGAATATAAAACTAGGACTCATCTTCATATCAAAAATATCTTAGTTTTACCCTCTTATGTACAGGTGTCAGCCTATAGCCTATACTCACAGCAAGAAGCATCTGCACTTTAATTGCAAAAACTTAGCCTTCCTATTTTCTATGACTAGGTATTATTCAAGGAGTGTATATGACAGCATTCCATTTTTTGAGCCAAAAAGTTGTGAGTACACATACTGAAAACCATCAGTCGAGCTGAGCTTTCCACGTGCTTGATCCACAAAATGGGTCCAAGAAGCAACCACATTCGGTTTATAAAGTATTTAAATTTGGAATTAGTAAAGTTTTATTTTTATTTATTTTATTTTTATGTATGCATGTATGTATGTATTTATTTATTTATTGGTATTTTAGGGAAAGGTCTACAGGGTGTTCACTATTAGATGGAATTCATAGTGATTCACCTGTTTACACACTCCCAAGAGCTGGGATTACAGTTATGCACCTCCATGCCCAGTATCAATTGCTGTCTCAGCATGCCCTGGGAGCAGGGCCGGCAAGGCAGGCCCTGGGATTGTACCCTGGCCCCTGCACCTGCTTGCAATTAGTAAGCTTTAGATCTTGGCTCTAATTAAATCAATGTTAAGAGCTATAAGTGCAGGAGTTAAAATTTTAGTTTGATGAATATGCCATGGGCAAAGAAAAGCAAATAAGTTCTGAGCAAGAAATGGCAATGAGGAGGTATTTATGAAGGTTTTCATCTGTATTACATATGGAAAATGAGTTATTATAATTAATGTAAATGATAAAAATTTTTCCAAAATGCCAAAAGTTTGTAATTTTGATTTATATATCAACACTATTTTCAGATACAAAGGATTATCCTTCTACAATCCTATTTCCTCACCTATCCATGAATCCAAAAGCTTCAGCTAATTAAAATGAAGTCTAAAATGATAGTACCTAGTGTACGTCTAAGGTAAAGCTTTCAATATCACTTTATAATTTTTCTTAATATTACGTATTTGGTGTTACTTATACCTTCTCACATCAATAAAAAGTATGACAACAGTTTTTGAAAACTGAAAAGGACTAATATGTCATATACCATGTTCTTTGTCAATCAAAACCACCTCAGATAAAACTGCAAATAGTAACTAACAATCAGTAACAATTCCCTTACAATAGTTAACTTTTTTTTACTTATGGCCTTGCTTTTGTTTTGTTTGGATTTTTCCTCTTATTTTTTTGATTTTTCTTTTTTCATTTACTTCTTTAGATTAACAGCATAGATTACAATAGTGTGAAAACTTCCAATTTTGTTCTTACTAGGAGTATGTGTGAAAATTTTATTTCTGAAATTAAGTAGCAAGTCCCATTGTATTCTTGGAACTCTGTAGGGCCAAATTATTCTTATTTGTCATTTAAATGCCTACCCTTATCATGCTAGCTATAGTTTGCCTAGATTCAAGACATCTGTAGAGGTAAAGACTCTTAGAAAGGGTCAACCCTAGTTTAAATCACACGTCCAATTCTATAGTTTGTACTTTGATTCCAATTGTCAGAAGCCCCCCTCAAAGTAAGCATGTATCAGTTCTAGTCTTTTAAATATATTTTCATGTAAGAAACACAAAGGAAGCCAAAAGGAAGATGTGAGGATCTACTATAAGGATCAAATTACATGAAGGAAATTTCATGAAGGTAATTGGTTACTCTGATAAAGAAAAAGTTAAGAAGACAACCTGGACTTTGTAGTCTAAGACAGAGGTTTAGCAAGATTGGGAAAACACCAGCACCTCAAGAGTAACAAATGAAATGTAGGACTCAGTGTTACTAGAATCCACAGTCAGTCAGTACAAGCTAAAATGGCAGGAGATCTGCCTGGAGCTGGAACCATAAAAAAGAAAGAGCCATGGCTTACACCACTGCTACATAAGCCAGACAGAGAGGCCGAGAAAAGTCATAGATTCTACCTCACTTGCCCTCCAGCCTCCCATAAATGCAGACTACAGAGTGAAGCCTCCTACAGAATATAGCTATAGAAGAACATACTTAAGAGAAGAAGAATCCTGCAAGCAAAGAGACCTAGGCCCAGCATGAAGTCAAAGGAAGGGAAACAGGATATAGGTTTCCAACAATGAAAAAAGAAGCATAGTCCATCTAATGTGAGTTTTTTTATAGTAATACAGAAGCAAGAGAAACCCAGTGTGATGATCAAGTTTATTTTTCTCCTTGAGCAAAATGAAAACTGCAAAAGTTATAACCTGGGAAGATTTCTCAAGCACAGGGATACTTGTTTTATTGTTAAAAGTCCAAAACTCATAGTCAATTGCTTGATGAAAAAGCACCTCCGATCAAATACAATAACCAAGCATTTCCTCTAGTGAATATAACAGAGAAATCCAGCAGGAAGCTTTTTCTTGGCGGAAAAAAATGTTGATGGCCAATCATCCCACTGGGATACAAGCAATTGCAGGGAAATCAACAGTGGGAAAAGCAACTATGCTTCTGAAGGTTTTGTAAATACACTGTGATCAACAGCTTTTGTGTAAATGTCTGTGATACCTTTGAGCTGGAGAGCAAACATTTGAGGAGCTCAATTGCCTTGAGTCAATGGGCTATACTGGACGCTATTATTGGGTGGGTTCAGATAAAACCCTGATCCAGAAATTATTGTGGAAAATAATAAATAATAATACAAAGGCCAAAATTCAAGTGAAACGTTGGAAGCTCCAAGCTAAAATTTCATAGCATCCTACACTTTCTTAAATAACCTAACTTCTGGATAATACTATGAAAAGAAATTTCCTACTTTTAAAGAACAACAAAGAAGATACAGCATAATTTATCTTTTTCAATACCCAGAAGCCTTGACAATACTATGGTATATTCTATATATTCTAGATCATCAATATAAACATCTCACAATGTTTAAATTAGAAAAACAAATTTGATTCTTTGGACTATGACTGAAAAGTAATATAATATGTCTATGGCAAAGTTTATATGTAAATGTGTAAGTCATACACATACCCACAGGTACTTCCCTGTGCTGCATAGGCCTGCCCACATGCAGCAAAAATACTGCTTAAATGAGACATATTAATTCCAAATAAAATGTCATTAAGTTAAATGTTCAACTTATGTCACTATAAATGTTAATGTTACTGTCAATTGTTTCTACATCAGATTCTAACAATTCTGGATAAACATTTTAATTAATAAATGGAATGTATTTACTTTTTCTCAGTAGTATATTTCCTCACTAAATTAAACTAACAGTTTATTTGCATTGAGCCCAAAATCTGATTTCTCTAATTCAGTCTGTTCTGATTTAGAAACTCCTTCCTCTTAAGATATCACCACTATGTTTAAACCACAAGACTAAGTGCAGTCACAATCTTCACATTAAATTTACAAAATGGTTTGAACTAATTTGAAAGTATAAAGAATAAAATTAATATCTCACAGTATCTTTGTTGGATAAAAATTGATCTCATATACTTGAGATCTGAGAAAACAAAGATATTTTTTTTTCCTATAAGAATAATAGGAACAGGGCAGGCTAGATAGCTCAGCAGACTAAGCATCTGCTTTAGCACAGCACAGCAGCTGGGGTTCAATCCCCCATCTGCCATGCTGACACTGCCCCCATGGCATGCTGAGAAGAGGATTGAGACTGGGCATAGTGGCTTGCACCTGTAATCCCAGTACCTGGGAAGCTGAAAATGGGAGAATCACGATGAGACTTATCTATGCTGTGAGACCCTGTAACCCTGTAAACCCTGTCCTAAATTCATAAAAATAAATAAATAAATAAATAAATGAAACAAAATCTACAATTCATGAGCAAGTATGTGATAAAAAATTGGTTGAACTGAAGACTCTCTAAGCACAGTAAAATAATATTTAAATATACAGTACTAAGATCTGAGAAAGTCCCTTTCAAAAGCACTGCCTGCTGTCTTCATTTTATATTTACAACTAAGACCTGAAGCAATAATTTCATCAAGGGACAGGCAGCAGAAACTAATTTTTTCATTTTATTTGTAAGAACTTGCTCAATCTGAGTCGTTTGAAAGAGGAATTTATTTTTTATGAGTGGCAAGGTAATACATCTTTTTGTATTAATACTGACTGTTGCTGAAATAAAAATATGGTGAAACATATCAAAACTAGAGCGTAACTAACACTGTTACAAATTATACAGAGTGGTCTTGTGGAGTAGGTATTACTGACTCAATAGAGAAATATAAATAAATCTGTTAAATTTCTAGAGCTTACATAACAATAATTTAGAAAGATAAAAATGAAAGTCACTAATTGAGGTAATAATAAGGTACAACAGTACATTTCTGATTCAGTGTGTTGCTACAGTATAAATTTTTAAAACATACTCTTGGCTGTTCAAACCTGTAAATAACCCTTAAAGGAAAATCAGAAAATAGAAATACATAGCAATAAATATAAAAAAAATCAAGTTACTGAATGTAATATTAAGGTTTAACACTCAGGTAGAAAATGTGGACCTGAAACTTATAAAATTTATTTTCATGAACATTGTTTCACTTTATTATTTGATCAAAAGAAGAGTAGATTAGGATAAGATTTAAAAGAAATTCTTGGGTTGGTGAGATAGCTCAGTGGACTAAACACCTGTTTAGGTAAGTGCACGGGTTCCTGGTATCATACACCCACAGGCACTGTGGTGCATTCCTGTAATCTCAGCACTGGGGAGGTGAAAACAGGAGGATCACTATGAGTGATCATATATAAAATGAGACCTTGTACCAAAAAAAAAAAAAAAAAAAAAGGAGAAATTCTTGGATCTCATGATATTTTTCTTATGCTTTTAAAATTTCTAGTTCTTTAAGAATGTGACAACCAATACTGTCATTTTCTTATTCTCAAATGAAGAAACTAAAGCAGAGAGATTTTATGATTAGTTCAAGAAATTCCATCAATGATCACATCACATGAGCACGGATGAAGGCAGTAAATAGTTGTGTTCATCTCTGCAATCTTCTAAGAAAAAAATAATCAGCTAATGTATCACATCAGTTTTAGAAAATCAGTTATCATTTGTGTTCTCCAACACAATTTCTGACTCAAAATTTAAGGGACAAAACGATTAAAAGAACCAAAAGTATGGTCATTCAACAAACATTATGGACTATTTCAGAGCTGAGTAAATTTTAAAACATATTTTCCATATCTCAGAACAACACTTGAAAAACTACACACTTATCAGAAACAAATGAATTGATAATCTATAACTAAATAACAATCTCATCCCTTCTGTGGTAAAGTAGCATATTCTGTAGAGAGATTTTAACTGAGCATTGTTTGAAAATTTAAAAAGAAAGTTCACTTTTCATTTCTATTCTCTCAATAAGCAAGAAAAAGAAGACAAAAATTAAACCAGCTGCATGAATGGTCATTCTTATTTTAAATCAACTGAAAAACTCAATTTTGTTTTATGTTTGGAAAATATTCATATTTTCAACCATAGCACTTTTAAAAAATTTAAGTTCTTTAAATGTCATCACAGTTCAAAAATATCTGAGAAGTTTGGATGTTTTGTTTAACTACTATCTTCATAATGAACTTTCCATTTTAAAACAAACTCAAGCAAACCTATGCTTCACATAGCTCAAGAATTTATACATGGTTATAAACTGAATAACTGAAGCAACAATACAACAAATGTAGCACCAGAATTAATATTATTAGTTAACTTAATGAAAGTTTAAAATACATCAACAATGTGAAAAGATGTATTACCACTAACTTATGACAAATATTCACAGAGCACATAATAAAGAACTTTTCATCAAAAATTCTTGATAGTTTTTCCTAAAAATCACTTAGAATAAAGTCTTCATTACTGACTGAAATAATCCACAAACTGATCTTATTTGACTCTCTCACAACAGATCTGTAACATTAAATTCCTAAGTTTTGAGGCTTACTCTCCTCTTGCAGGTAAAAAATAACAGGCCATTTTTAACTTTTCAGACTCCACTGGACTATTTGACTGATTTTAAAATAATACTAAATGTTAACACACACTATTACTATTATTATCCTGAGTATTTTCTACATTATATACTCTTTAAAGTATAATAGTAAACAGTACAGTTATGTTATCATGTACTATTGAATGCTAGTTTATCACATATTATTCATGTTAAAGTCATTGATCATTAAGAAGATTATTTAATGCTAATCTTTGTGTGTGTGTGTGTGTGTGTGTGTGTGTGTGTGTGTGCAGTGGAATATTGAACTCAGGCCTTTGTGGTTGGTAGACAAGTGCTTATTCTAATGAGCTACGTCCCTAGCCCAACTGATGTTAATATCTCCTACTGCCTGGTTCACATTCAAATTTTCTCAACAGTCTCAAAAATGTATTCTTAATATTATTTTGCTTTAACCAGGATCCATCCAATATCTTCATATTATACTTTGTTGTTTTTTCTTTTTTTTTAAAGTACTTTTTCATTTTGTTCCTCTCAATGTTTATTGGAGAAACATACATTTAGCTGATTGTCTCTTTGTTATGTCATTTAAATGTTAAATCTATTTCCTGTAAATAGCTAATTAAATGCAGAAGTAAAATTAGCTTCAAGTATTTTCAGGCAAAAAAGTATTACACAAATAGGGTTCTGTTCTTTCTGCTATGTTATGTCATATACATATAGATTCTAGTTATCTCACATTTCTCAATATTGAAATTGCTAAGTAGGTCAAATTAGATCAGCTTCTCACCTCCTTCATTAAATTAATATATATGAATATCAATCCACATTAGTGGGTTTTTGCTTTCATTAATGAACCTTATCTGGGTTGATTCTTTTGTATTAACTACAAAATTGTGAAGTTCTAATTCTATCATTTATTTTCTTTTTATTATCTAAAATTCCATATAGAACATGTCCTTATTCATTATGTGGCCATGTTTTTTATAAATGTATTTACTACAGGGCCTACAGGGTCTACAGGGTCTTACTATGTAGATCAGACTCATAGTGATTAATATTCTGTTTTCAGCTTCCCAAGTGCTGGGATTACAGGCATGCACCACCACACCCAGTCTCAACCAACTCTCAGCTTGGGCTGGCATGGCATGCCAGGGATTGCATCCCAGCCACTGCACTCTGCCTAAGCAGGGGCATTTGTCCGTTGAGCTATCTGGCCAACCTATGACATGTGGTCATTTTTACATAGGCCATATAAAAATAATAAGTGTGTGATTCACATTTTGTTTTCTCACTTTTACAGAGAGCTACTGCCCTACTATACTATAAAATGATCACTGAGCTTACTTTTTCAAAATGGAATTTGAGATGAGATTTGCTGAGGAAAAACTGACATATCAAAGACTGGACATATTTAAATTATACAATTTGATGCATTTTGACATATCCATAGATTCATGAAATACCACAATTAATATAGCAATGTATATAGTATCTCTCAAACTTTTTACCTTTTCCGTTGGGTCCCTTCAAGTCAATAGATTGTCTGCTTATAATCAGAATATAACCATTTCCATTTCCTAGAATTTTATGTATGGACCTAAACATTTTTTTTGGTCAGTTTTTTTATACTTTCAAAAATTGCTTTTAAATTAATTCATGTCACTATGCATCGATAATTCATCAGTTCCAACTGTTGTATAGTATCCTGTTGTACAAAAATACAACCAATCAGTCCAATATGTACCTATTCAGAGTTATGTGAGTTACTTCCAGTTCTCAGCTACCACAAATGAAGCAGGATATATGTATACAATTTCATTTCTCAGAAAGTGTCTAATTATAGAATGGCTAGATATGTGGCAGGCACATATTTCACATTTAGAAATTAAATTTTTTAGGGGCTGGGGAGATAGCTCTGAGGCACAAGTACCTGCTGGGCAAGTGCAAGGTCGTGAGTTCAAACCCTGGTCCCACAAAAAAAAAAAAAAAAAAAAAAAAAAAATTAATTTTTTTAATGTGTTTCATGAAATAAAAGTATGAAGTGTTTCATGAAATGAAAGCTGAGATCACAGACTTGACATTTCTTTTTTCTTATATGGGTATGTAGTTCTGTTAATTATACCTAAGGAGCAACTCAGCAGCATCATGAAAAATCTGAAAAATAGCATTTTCATTTTCATTCACTTTAAAATATCTTTTAATTTCTCTTGATTTCCTCCTTGCTCATAAGCTATGTAGGTCTGGATGAGTGGGATGAGGACAAGTCCACAGACCGGGGATCTACAAGTTCACTCCAGCACTCAGTCCTCTGGAATCTGCCTGTGTGGTTTCTCTGGGCTTGAGTTTTACCTAGGTTACCCCTCACTCCTGCAGTTTGAGTATTCTTCCAATGAGAAAACTAAAGCAAACAGAAGACTCCTCTTGTTTGTTTCTAGTATCTCACAAATCACTTATTTGGTTGTCTGTCTCTCTATCTAAAGTTTCTTCTACCCCATAAATCTGTGAATTTGTTTTTGCTTTAACAATCTAAGATGTCACAAATCCCTAATTTTCCCTTCTCACTGCCTTCTTTTGATATTCACCTTAGTTTCAATAAGACCCCTTCACAGTCCTTCATGGCCCAAATATCCTAATTGTCTTAAAAACCACTTCTTCATATAGTTTGTCTATTTGTGATTTGTCTCAAAAACAAATAAATCTCATCTCTCTTGTAGGATAAAGTTGCCCAGGGATTCTTGCTTTGTTTTCTATATTATTATGAACTCATGGTTTCTGTATATTTGTTTGAATACAACACAGTCATTCTTTTTGATTCTGAAATACTTCAATTTAAGCCAGAAGAAATAGCTCCATTTGTCTTTGACTCCTTTGACATATTCCTTCTAGTGCCATTAGTGGTAAATGACAGTTTAGTGTCACAGTTAAGTGTCACATTAAGGGTTAACTGTGCATTTACATTTGCTAAAATTGTCTTTAAAAGTAGGACAGAGAGCAAAAAAAAAAAAAAAAAAAAAAAGAAACATATATATATATATATATATATATATATTTATTTATACATATAAGCATGTATAATACAGTGAAAAAATAGACTTATGTAGGAAGAGAACCAATGCTGTTGCATACAACACTAATACTCTACTGTTAAGCAGAGAGATGACAAAAGATTTTATCCTAAACAATGCCAGTAAACCTGACTTTGTTCATTTGTTCTTAGCTATTTCTGAACTTTCTGTATCATAACAGCAGTTTGAAAAGAACGCTTCCAGTCTCAGTGTTGTTCGATATTAGCAGAATCTACTTAACACTAAAGGGATGTCATTAGTAAGTATTATAATGCAAATGAAAATGCAGTTAAGACTGAAATATCAAAGTGAAATTAAATCCAGGGTACCAATCAAATAAGATATGAATATTCTTCCATCTATTCCAAATCTGCTATCTTCTGTTTTTGCTTTAACAATCTAAGATGTCACAAATCCCTAATTTTCCTCTCTCACTGCCTTCTTTTGATATTCACCTTAGTTTCAATAAGACCCCTTCACAGTCCTTCATGGCCCAAATATCCTAAATTCACAGATTTATGGGGTAGAAGAAACTTTAGATAGAGAGACAGATTACTGAATCTGGGTACATGACTTCAAAAACAGGAAATTCAGGTACATAGATTTTGTGTAACATCTCTTTTAACAAATTTTGAAACCAAAAGTTATATGTTAAAGAAACTTTCTAAATCACATAAAATAAGCATATTTATTTATTTATTTAATTTTTTATTTTTATTTTATTTTATTTTATTTTATTTTATTTTATTATTTTATTTTATTTTATTTTATTTATTTATTTAGTCTTTTTTGAGACAGGGTCTCGCGATGCAGTTCAGGCTGGCCTTGAGCTCACTTTCGTAGCCCAGGCTGATCTCGAACTCACACCAATCCTCCTGCCTCAGCCTCCCGAGTGCTGGGATTACAGGCGTGAGCCACCACGCCCGGCTAAAATAAGCATATTTAGATGATAGTTCGCTTAATACTCTACATCTCATGTGTCACAAATAATTTATTTCAAACCTATATGTACTAGGATGACAATAAGAGATATAACTTCTTAGATTCAGAATTTAAATACTTTAAATTGATGAACTTTCATTTTATTAAAACCAGAGCTGTACTCAAGGTTTTCAAGAGATACAACAGTTTTTCAAAACCTATGCACATTTAAAATGACACGTGGCTTTCACTTGAATTCAGGAAATTATTCTGGTATAATTTTATACCACAACCCAGTCCCAAAGCCAAGATTTTGTTGAGAGAAAATATCTTCTCAGAACTTTATGGACTAGGATTATACAAATCCAGTTGTTAGAGCAAACCAACAATGCTTGCTGTAATGCTGAGAAGAATTTTCTTAGCAAATTGAGCTGTCTAACAGACATCAGCTTCGGCTATTTTGTCATAAAGAATAATTCTATTAAATACCAGTGTACCAAGAATTCTGGCCATCTCAAAACACTCATGAAAACACTTACTGATCTAATAAATCTTGTTTTGTCTTTAATCAGTCCAATTTTCAGTGATCATAAAAATCCCACATATGGTCATTATAACATTTGTTGAGCACAATCTGTTCATCCAGTAGCATTTCTACTTTACATTATAAACAGCATTAGATGAGACTAGAAAAACACTCATCGACCAAGATATTCAGGCCAAGGTTATGGGAAATGAATAAAAATTGTGGTAACATATGGTCATAGTGACATCAAGATGTTCTGATAGAGCAATAAATGAAAATAATAGTTTATACCTAACCTCTAGTTTTAGGTTCTGATCCTCCAAATACAGTTACACCTGATCATTCAAGACTCAGTATAACCACAGACACTCTATAAGCATAGCAGACAAAAAGTGATTTAACTTTTTAAATCAAAGTTTGTACCGTTTCCTGGCAATTGACACACTATAAAATCTATTTTAAGACTTTTAAACTTTAGTACATACCGTAGCATTGATATTGAATCTAGAATCTTACATACTTACCTAATTTAACACACAGAAAAATAATTCATCCACTTAATTAATGAGTAGCGACTTAACAATGGAGTCCAGGGTCCTATTTACTACACATCCTTGACAGACTCCTAGATAACTCGTAAATATTTGTCGGTTCATGTGAAAAGAAAAAAAGAAAGTATTTCCCACTAAACTGAAGAAATTTGAAGAAATCAAGCCCAAAGAAGCCGGGTGTGGTGGCACACACCTGTAATCCCAGCACTTGGGAGGCTGAGGCAGGAGGATCGCCATGAGTTTGAGACCAACCTGGGCTACAAAAGTTGAGTTCAAGGCCAGCCTGAACTTCATAGTGAGACCCTGTCTCAAGAAAAAAAAAAAAAAAAGAAAACCCAAAGAAACTGGGATCTCACTGGTTTGCTTCAGGACAGTGCTAGAAATACAATAGGTTTTTAATTACTATGAAAAGAAGGAACTTTAAGTGAAAAGGCTTAGAGAGCTATTCAATAGGAATACTTAATACAAATTCATTCTCACAAGTTCTATATGATAAGAGTCAAAAGCTGTTAGTAATAAACTTCATATAATACACAGGTAATTTTATAGAAGGCAGATTTTCCACAACCTGTATATGAGAATTAGTTCCTAATTATACCAGAGCTCTGGAACACAACAGAGCTGAGACATCAATGAGACATTACAAAGGACTTGGCATTTTTTTTGTCACTGCTAAAGTATAAAATATCCTATACTTGGTATATAAGTGAACCAAGCTATCAGGTAAATTTTTGATATACATTCATCTCCTTTTGTTTTATACATTCAATTTAATCATATATGCTGACCATATTTACTTTTGAAGCTAAATGCTCATTTAACCTAATGACATGTAAGCAGTTAAAACTCTATCAATTTCTCTTCTAAGAGCACTACACTTAATTAGTATTTAAGTGACTCATGTCACATGTGTCAGTTTATGTAATGCATATGTTTATAATAGCAATTAAATAGCAAAAATATATTTCTAAATGATCACTGCATTTCAGAAAATGTAAGTTTGATACTATTATTTTAAACTAATCTTGAACTTTATCAAACACTGGTACAAATCTACAATGGGTTATCTCACATTAATGTATACTTAAAATTAGAGAGCCAAGTATAGTGGTATGTCTACAGTGCCATCTACTTGGGAAGCTGAAGCATGTAAATCACTGGAACTCACCATGAGCACAAGCTTAACTAGGGCAACACAGTGAGATGTCTCAAAAAACAATGTGCTAGGCTTGGTGGTATACACCAGCAATGCCATAATTCTGATTGGGCCCAAGGCAGTAGGACTATAAGTCTGAGACCAATGTATGCAATTTGGTGATTTTATAAGGTCCTATTTCAAAACACAAAGTAACAAGGATGAAAATGGAACTTAAAAGAAGTAAGATGAATTATGTACATGTCCCAACTCCCCATAATAAGGGCTAGGAAGATAGATCAGTGGCATAAGTACCTGCCTGGCAAGCACAAGGTCCTGCCTGAGTTTGATCCCAAGCACTGCAAAAAAAAAAAAAAAAAAAAAGAAAGAAAGAAAACCTCAAGTTGCCCAACTCACCACAATAAATAACATTGATTTTATACTGCAAATATGTACTAATAAAAACAAAATAAAACAAAAACAACTCTCTGAAAAAAAAGAATTTAAAGCTCAGGCTGTGACTTAGTAACAGGGTGCTAGGTTTGCTTCCAAATAATGTGAAAATAAAAATCATCATAATGAATGATACTCAGAAATGTCAAGGAGATGTAGCCATGGCACCTACCTTGGTTAGATGTATGACTCCTTTAGAAGTCACTGAACAACCCATGAAGCCAACATACTGAAGTTCAGGACAGTGCTCAGCAAATGCTTTCACTGATTGGTCTGTCACCTGGGGAAGAAACATGAAGAGTTTTCTGATGTAATATGGCAATCAACTTAAGAATATGGCTACTACCAGAAATTCCCTCTGCTACAGCATGTATCACTAATTCACTTTCCAATGGAACATTTGAATCAACACACAAAATAGTATGATATATACTGTAAATTATTTTTTCACTAATTCCCCTTGACCCCATTCTACCTAACCACTCGTGTTTTGTATGTTATTATGCAAAATAGCCCAAAGAGTTATTGACTTCCACTTCCCCCATTTCTTCCCTCTTTCTGTCTCTGTTTATGACTCTCACTCTGTGTGTAGCTTTGTAATGTACAAGAAATATGATATATATACACACATATGAGATATATGTCACATTTTCACTGAAAGTTAATTCATACATCATAAAATTCACTTTTAAATGTATAGTTTAGGTATTCTTAATAAAGCATCAGCAAGTGTCACAAAGCTGTGAACCACACCCAAAAGAAATTCCATGCCCATTAGCAGTCATTCCCATATCATCTCTATCTCCAACCTCTGACAATATTCTATCTCTGTGCATTTGTCTTTTCTGGACAATATATAAATAGAACATACAACTGTAATCTTTTGTATCTGTCTTATTTCACTTAGTATAATATGTTCATGATTTATCTATGGAGTAGAATATACTATTACTTTGTCCCTTTATATTGCTGAATAATATTTCATTATATGGATACAGCACAGAACTGTGTTCTCCCAAAATTCTCATTGTCAGGGTCAACACCAAGTGCAGCAAAATTGGACCATTTGGAGACAGGGTTGCTGCAGCTGTAAATAATTAAGTTAGGATGAAGTCACATTACAACAGAGTGGGTCCCCAATACAATGCAACAGCTGTCCTTATAGAAAAAGCTAACTAAACCACGAGACACATATGCAGGGAGAATGCCATGTGAAGAGACAGAGTTATACTGCTACAAACAAGGAATGACAAAGATGGCTTTTTAAAAAGGATGTATCAAAAGCTATGAGAAAGCCACAAACACAAACTTCACATAAGCTTCATAAGGAATATGGCCTTGCCAACTCCACAACTATAAGGCAATAAATTTCTATTAAGTTACTTGGTATATGGTAATGTTAGAGCACCCCTTGGAAAAAGTATGCATTTGAACTCTACATCATGCTTTTGTTTCCATCATTCAGTTGTTACTATTTATCCAGTTTAAGGGTCAGTTTAGGTCAGTGATGGAGAATCTATGGCACACACGCTACAGAAGGCTGTTTGTTACCCTGAAAGCTCTAAAAGGTTTACCATCACTGGTTAAGGTTCTCTTGCCAGCCTTTCAACAGCACCTGATGCAGATGATTTCTCTTGAAACAATTCATTCATTTGTCTAGAAGAGCCACATTTCCCTGCAACTTTTCTTCCTTAGTTATTCTGCTGAACTTTCCTCTCAGTTCTCACCTCATTTCTGTTATCTGTCTTATTCAACTATCTACCTGGCCTACTCTAATCTCCTGGCACTAAATACTATCTCTAGCCTAGACTTTTGTGCTCTGCTTCAGACTTCTTTATCCAAATGACTCTACCCGTGGACATCTATAGGTATCTCAATCATAATGTCCGAAGATGAACTCTAAACAAGCCTGCTCTTCCCTAAGATTCATTTTCATGAAGAGCATCAGTATTCAGCTAAGAATTTGAACCAAAACATTCTTTCAAATTCTATCCAGTAAACTAGAAAATGATGTCAATTCTTCTGACCGTATTATAAACCTGGCTACTTCTCACCTTTGTTTCAGCTACCAGCTTGGTCCACTACTAGTATCTTTGCTTACCTAAACAATGGAAACAGCCTAAGTGACACCTCTGATTCCATTCTTATTCCTCTACTTCTGTTCTGTTCTTCTGTTCTTTCCTGTCCTGTCCTGTCCTGTACTGTACTGTCCTGTCCTGTACTGTCCTGTCATTTAGGGTTTCATCATGTATTTTAGTCTGACCTTGAACTCACTATGTAACCCAGGCTTGGGTTGAATTTATGATGATCATTTTGCATCCTGAAAGCTGGGGTTGCAAGGTGTACCCTCTACATCTGGCTTCCTCTCTTTATTCTTCATATAATGGCCTTAGGATCTAACTACTATCACTCTTCTGTTAAAACTCTCTAATTTTTTATTAGTACATGATTACAGTACATTTTTTAATCACACTTACAATTCAAACTCTCTACCATGGCTAACAAAGTTCTTAACAATTTGACCACAGCCAGACCTCAATTTATTTACTTCCCTTCCATTTCTCTTACTTACTCTACCCAAAGCAGCATCAGCCTTCTTCAAACATGCCACATTTGCCTCTCTCGATGATCTGATCATCTCTGTCTCAGACCATCTTAACCAGGCAGCTAATCTATTCAGGCTGATTGGTATAAGAGAAGCACATAGAAAGAACAATTCTTAGCACTTGGTGGAAATAAATGAAACAACTAAATGTATAGTGCATCATACTACTTCCATTTATTTTCAGACCATATATTATTGTTTTAAATTTATTGATTTCTTTTAAAATAGCATTAACCTATAGCTTTATATGGCTGGTGTGTTTGTTATGTGTTACCAAACCTTTTACCTTACTTTCCTTTCTTTCAAAACAAGGTCTCACCATAATGCCTACGCTGGCCTCAAACTGCTGGACACAAGGATCCTGATACCTGAGCTTCCCAAATAACTGCAACTATACATTTGCATCAACATCACCAGCTCTGAAATCTTTTTTGGAAAAGGGGAAAGTGGGAAAATTTTTTACTTTATTGGCTCTTAACTCTGTTATATGTCATGGCCATTTTATATGTCAACTTGAATGCAGTACTGGGTACCCAGACATTTGTTTAAACATTATTCTTAGCATGTCTATGAGAATGTTTGTGAATAAGATTAACCAGAAGAAGAAAGAAGAAAGAAGAAAGAAGAAAGAAGAAAGAAGAAGAAGAAGAAGAAGAAGAAGAAGAAGAAGAAGAAGAAGAAGAAGAAGAAAGAACAACAACAGGAGGAGGACGGGGAGGAGGAAGAGGAAGGAGAAGGGGAAGGAGGAGGGGGAGGAAGGGGAAGGAAAGAGGAGGGGAGTGGGGAGTGGGGAGGAAGATGGGGAGCAGGAGGAGAAGAAGAAAAGATTAACCATGAGTTCTCCTGGGTTTCTAGATGAGTGATTATAGACTTGGGGACTTTTCAGTCTGTACTCACTTAGGTCAACTCCCTACAATAATCTCTTTATAGAAAAATACATAATCCCCTGGTGTCTTTGTTCTTTGGAGAACCCTGCCATTGCAACATCTTCTGAGGAGATTATTAAAAATTCAGAGTCAAAAGGATGAAACTCAAGGATTCATAGTTTTAACAACCTTCAAAGTGACTCAGTCATTTTAAATCAAAGAATACACACTAATATTTGGTATTTTCAAACATCCTTGCTCTGAATGAAAGGTAGAATGAAGTTTCCTATTTTTTCCCCTATCTCTAAGAAAATTCCCTGTATTAAATCATGTTTTTGTAACTGTGCTAAAATTTTCACCATGGCTTTACAAAGACATTATGTATAACAGGTAGATCACATAATATTGAACATATGATTAATTTTAGATTTTCTTTCCTCACAGTCAAGATGAAATCAACAAGTCAAATACTTTGTTAGTTTTTCAAACAGATTTACATCTCTTTTGCATTAGCTGTAGCATAGATGAATTTTATTTCCTGTCTTCTTTATGTTGAACAGATATTGGAAAAATAGAAGTATGTGAACAGCATTAATTCTAAAACAATCACAAGAACAATTTCCTAAAATAATGAAAACAAAAGCATCCATGGTAAATTTGATAAAAGATTAATTCTGCCATCAAAAGTGAAGTATACTTAAGCATATAAAGATTGAGAGTGTCATTGATAAATTAAATATGGACTTTCTTGACATTCATATTTCTAAAGACATTGTATTAACAAAACTCTTACAGCCTATGAAACTCAGTCTCTTTTCAAAAGCAAAACATGATATCAGAAGAAAGCATATAACCAGTTGCTTAAGCACCCTGTTCAAGCTGAATGTATCATAAAGTCTTTCCTATATTCATATTCAAAACGGGAAAGAATTCATATAAAAATCAAGGACATAAGGAAACTCAGTAACAAGGAGAAAAAGTTTTGAAAGAGAAGAAAAAGGACATTAAAATTTTAATTGGCAGGTCTTTTTATTTATTTATTTTTAGCTTACTCAGAATAAAACTATCAAGAGCAGCCTCTGCCATCAACAGAGTCCTAGACAAGGTAGTGATTCTTAAGTGTATAAAACTAGTTTTAGTAGGTTCAGATGTGTTTTAGAAAGTAAATAAATACCATCTTGAAAACCTGGGTGGCATCCAGATTCATTCTCAAAAATAAAAGATCAGTTAAAGAGCTGAGCAAAGATCTGGAAGAAACACAGAGTGAATTACAGAAGACAAGTATCCATTTGTCTCAGCTTCTCTAGGACCCTCGAGCCGGGGTGTCTAGTTTTAAGTCCCAGGTAAATAACTCACCAAAATCTCACATGATTCTGAACAACTCATCTTACTAAGACATTTTTATAATAATAAAAAAACTACCTATTTCACAAACTATGAGGGTAAAACAATGTATGTTAAACGTTTTTCAACAGTACGGAGAACGTTGTCATGCCTCAATATTTTAACTATCATTAGCAGTCTTGGTTCCTTTCCATCTGTATTCGATTCCTAGCCAGGATAAAGTAAGGGGTTGTTGATATGTATAAGAGGCTAATTCAAAACCCGTGGATTAAATTATCTAATTTGTTCTCCTGTTTCCTTTATGCAATCCCAATCTTTATTTGAAAGCTCTAGGTAAATCCTGGGATAGGAGTGAAAAGACAAGGGTAAAAGTTTATTACTGATAACTAATATAAGGAATCCTATTTTGTTAAAGTTTTCATCCTGTTTCCACATTAAAATCATCTGACATACTTTCTGACTTCATTATTGGGTGGAGATATACATCCATTTCATTTTAAAAGCTCCTCAAGAGATTTTAATATCTATGCTGGGCTATGAACAAGTCCTAATACCTCTTTCAAACTGCAGTCTTCAGATCAGCAGCATTGGCCTCACATTAGAGCTTTATAAAAATACAAACTGTCAGGCCCCTCCACAGAACTACTGAACTTACATCTGAGTTTTAATAAAATATTTACATGTTATCATTTGTGTGTATTGGTCCATGCAAAGCCTCATGCAGTCACTGAGGGGTAGTTCTACATTTTGTGAATAATTTATTATCAGAGGCTGGGATTATGGGTCTGAGTACTGCTGAGATTATGGGTGTGAGTGCTACATCCAGTCTGGGACAGATAGCCTGAATGTAACGTAAGAGAGACAGAGTTAGACTGTGTTCTGTTGCCATTGGTGACACTACTCTTTCCATTTGTTCTTGCTGTTTGGTTGCCTTCCGCCACCAAGAACTGCTGCCCTCTGCCGTATGCCAGTACGCCTTGGAGCCAGCTGAGTATGGACTGAAACCTCCAGTAACTATGAGCTAAATAAGCCTTTCATTCCTTCATTTTGGGTGTCAGGTATTTGTCACAGCAATGAGAGACGAATAACTGAGACATTGCGTGATTCATATATATATTAAAGCTTGAGGAACACTTCAAAAAGACAAAAGAATAAATCAGTTTGAGGTGACATAAAGCAAATTGAATATTGTTGTTCTATTTCATTTTGTTCTACTTTGTTTTGTTTCTGGATACTGGCAACTGAATACAGGAACTTGTGTTGAGATACATTCCCAGACCTTTTCTTAATTTTATTTTTTTATTTTGAAACAGGGTCTCACCAGTCATCCAAGCTAGCCTCCAAGTTGAGAACTTCCTACATCAACCTGTCAGAATCCTGGCATTAAATGCCATTATACCTGACTATGAAGAATCTTTCAGACAGCTTTACTGAGATAGACTTTGCACATCATAAAATCCATCCATCTTAAGAGTTTTAATCATGGAGTTTGAATGAATTTGTGCAATTTCATAATTATCAGCATAGCTCACTTTTTAAATACTTTTATTGAACCACCCACAAAATTGTCTTTTGAGTTTATGTACATATATAATTAAAGCCCCAGTCCCAGATCGAGGAAACTACTGGTATGTTTTCTGTATCTGGAGATAAAGAATTTCTAGAAATTTTATGTGAGAAGTACTATCAATATGTAGTCCATTTTTGTTCTCACTAGTGTAATGATTTTAAGGTTTATCTATGCTATTATATGTAGTAGCACTTTACTAATTTTCTTGGTGAATATAATTTCATAGTAGGAATATACAACATTTTGTTTACTCATCAGTTGATAAATATTTCCAGTTTTTCAGTTTGGGCTTTAAAAACTTGGGTTATTTATCTTATTAAATTGCAGGAGCATTTAAATGTATTCTTTACATAATCATTTTATCAGATGTTTCAGAAATATTACATTCTATGTCTAGTCTTAATGGTGTTAAGAGCTGTAATATATAGGAATATGATGTCCTTAAAGAGTTAATCCTTTTTTTTAAGTGCTGGGGATCAATCCCAGAGCCCAGAGCCTCAACCAGGCTAGGAGAGCATTCTCTATAACTGTACTATGCTCCCACCTAGTGCTAGTATTTGATTTGCACATAGTATGAAATAATAGTATAGGTCCATTTTAGCATATTCAATTGTAGTAGCCTCATGTTAAGGCTCCAGCCTGGAATACCTCCACTTTAACAATCATAGAGACCATAGGAAAATGAAGCAGAGGAGAAAGTTAGAATGCAATGTGATTCAGGATATGGAAAAATAGCATTGGAGAATTTGGCGAAAATGAGATCAAGTTGCAACACAGATTTTGATCCTTCAGACAAGGTAGTAATGAAAATAAAGAGAAAAAATACCCTCTAACTCAACGTAAGTCACATGGTAGAGCAGAGAAGGATCACCTCCTTAAGACGCATTGTAACAACCAACTAGATATTTGCAACTGTGTGTAAAGGAAGTATTTAGTATTATATTTGCAAAAGTGCTTGTAATAAAGAATGTCCACTGCAAAACTTCAAGTGAGCCACAAAAAGCCTAACATAGACACATGTAAAGATCCTAGTGGTAGCATTTTAGGTCCGTAATCTTAAGGGAACCCTCGCTAGCTGCTAATCCTAAAGCTAGTGAAAACTAGAAGCAGGCAAGAAAAGGGAAAAGGGGGACAGTTTCATCTCACATAAACTTACAAGGGTGGCAGTCGATGAAAAATCTTCTAGGATGAGAGAGCTATATTTCAAAGTCCAGAAGGTATACACAAGACCATACCATCTGAGGTCCAGAACAATATCGTAACTGATGGGTTTCTGCCCATATGGAACTCTACCAAGTTCATTATGGCAGGTTATCCCACATATACTGGGTCCCAAAACAACAACGTATCACTCTGAAACCAACCTTAATGTTTTCCTTCTCATGCGAAAACAGTGTTCTTTACATGCATGCCAACAACTCTCCAATCCTCTCGCAACATGACACTTAACCTGCCCATGTAAACTCCACCTGTAGTCCAACCTGATAACAAAACCCCCGCTCCTAGCTCCCTCCTCCGAGGCTCTGGGCAATCACCAGCAGTGCTCCCACACCAAGCAATAAAGGTTTACTTTAGTTCTGTCAGTGTCTCTCCATAGCACCAAAAACTACATCTAAAGTTGCCTTTGTTAAATCTAGCCATTCCAGTGTGGGCAAGCACTCCTTTCTGACAATATACAAAAAGTATGTGAAACACTGTGACAAGAGAAATGTCAAAATGTAAAATTTTACTTCAAGTCTCAATAAATATAAATTATAGTTACAGGAACTTTAAAACTACAACTAAAAAATATTCCTATTTGTTTATTTAGCTCCTCATAATCTATATAAAAATTATCCTTTTCCTCCTCACCTTCCTTTGCTTTTATGTATTAACCTCTCACAGAATACAGCACGTACACTAGCTCATAATGAAGGCAATCAGAGGCCTTCTGGGCTCTTATCAATTAGTGCACTAGGAAGCCCTCTCATTCGAAATAGTAATATAAAAACACACAAAAGTTGGCATTTGTCACATAAAAATAGATAAATATGGAAGCCAAAGACAATATGGATCACTTTATGAATATTTCAGTAAGATAATCATGACTATATTCTTCATTTAATAAAAAGTACATAGTAATTTTAAAAATCTAAGAGTAAAAAAGAAATCTAAAAGTAAACATTCTTCTCAGTAGAATAAGCACTTGCCTGGAAAGCAAAAAGTCCTGAGTTCAATCCCTGGTGTCACAAAATAAGTAAACAAAAAATAAAAGTAAACATTCTTTTAAACTTTAAACGATGGCTAGACAACAATGTTTACTGAATGTGTTACATGCCAACTAATATGCCACATATCATGAATAAAACAAACTGCCCTTGTAGACTTACAACCTGGCAAGAGAAGCATATGTTGAACAAACATCTATTGCAAGTGTGATCTCTACATTAATGTAACTATTTCATTAATGTATCAACAATGATGTATTGCTATCTACATATGTCATAAGTATGTAATTGATGTAAAAAAAGCCAAAAATTCTACTCAATTACTACAAATAACTTTTCTCATTTCAAACATTTTAAAATCAGTAATACCTCAATAATTATAATAAATGTTCTTATGTATCAAGGAGAAAAATAAGAATGTTCAACTCATACTCATTGATACAACTTTAAATCACCATAATGCAATTATTTCATCAAGCAAACCAAAAAGATTTGTAAAAATGATAAAGCAGTAAAATTTAACTTTTTAGTTTTTATTATGAAGTTTCAAAACTATATAATGGTAGAGAAAATTATAAATAAATAAATTTACATTTATAATCTCTTAGCTTTAATAATTATTGCCATACCAATGCTGTTTTATACTTGGCCTTCATCTACTTCTAAAACATATGGATCTGTAAATGTTTGCATACAACTCTTAAAAACATTTTCAAATCAAAGTAATTCAGTAAAGATGTTCATGTGAAACAGTATGTATCATGTATATTTCAAAGGAGATAATCTAGCAGTGATATAGATTTCATTAAAACTTTACTATACTTTTATATAACTGACCCTCTGTCAACAAGAAAACTGAAATCCATAACTAATAATTTTCCAAAATTCTAAAATTCCATTAGTGTTAATGAACATCTGATAATTTGATTGCTTATTTGGCCTCTCCTTTTTTTTCCTCTTTCTCTTCTTAAAGCACCCTCTGGACAAGTTAGATTACCTAATAAAAGAATGGTTTTTAAATTCTTTAACAAAGCACCACGAAAGGGAAATCAGTCCACAAATAAAGGCATAAATTCCTGTTCCTATCGCAGAGATCTCTAATCTGCATATGAATTATTTTCCTTCAATTTGCTAAATTTCTTTCATCAATAGTGCTTTTTTCTTTTTTTTTTGGAACCAGGGTTTGAACTCACAACCTTGAACTTGCTAGGCAGGCATTTGTGGCACGAAGCTACCTCTCAGGCCCCTCATCAACAGTGCTTTTACTAAAATTCAATATTTGCATAATGTAAATGAAATAGAATTTGTATGTTCTGAGTCTGCTCATTCTTTAATTTAGGAAAGGGGGGGGCTGAGCGGAATGGCTCAGTGGTCTAAAGCGCCTGCTTGGGAAAGCTTGGGCAGCTTCAGGGACTGCGGTTCGATCCCTGGCACCACATGCTGCGCCAGCCCTGCCGTCAGGGCGCAGGCTGAGCCAGCCATAAAAATGAGCGAATAAGCAAATAAAGGTTATGAAACAAGAAAAACATAAATAAACAAAATAAAAAATTCTAAAATAATAATAATAATAATAATAATTTAGGAAAGGGGTTTACATTATTGTAACCTAAAAAGTAACCTACTAATGTAACAATACAGCAATATATAGAAGCAACATTTACAGAGTAGTTTTTAGCAGACGTGTACATTAGCATAATGAGATAGACAGGCAGGTACAACTGCCATTTTATGTGAAACAGCAGAAAAATTCAAGTTATCTATATAAGGTTACACGTAAGCCCAATAGTTGCTTCATAAACACATGTAATTCTTTGGTTATATTACAAGAAAAACTCTGAAAGTAAAAGTCTCTTAAATTCTGTGCAACTTTCATTTTTAAATAAAACCTTTAAGTTAACAGATATGGTCAGTTTAAGAATTCATGTCAAAGACTGAAAAACAGAAATTCACAAGAGTATGACTGAGGGCTAAATCAAATCTAACATGCAGATATCTTGCAAAAATTTGATTGTGTCGCTGTATCATGACTTGTATAAGAAAACAGGAAAAAATAGAAATGGTATATAAAACTTGAAGTCCAAACAAATCATCTAACTTTGAAGCTTCATCATAAATGTTGTCACCACTGTAGGTCCAAGAAGGCGAACAAACAAAGACCAATGAAAGCGTTCCACATAGCATCAGCTGGCTAGCATTCCAAAAGGGAAGCTAAAGCACAGAAAAGGGAGAGTCAGCAACCATGAACTTCCAAATTGTTCATGGTTCATTCCTAATTCATGCAACAGTTTTGTTTTCCTTACCCAAACCGTGACTGAATACCATTTCTTCTCCAAGCTGTTTTTCTCCTTCTCTGAATTTCCAAAAATCCCCTAACCTCCTTCCATTTTTTTCTTTTTGTCATGTTTCCTTTGAACAATTTTGTCCAGTGTCACCATTCCTTAACTAACTAGTCACAGTAGGAATAAAATCTTTCATGTCCCTATATATTCTTTATTTTGACTTTTGTTTTGTTTAGTTTTTTTCAGTGCTGGGGATTGAACCCAGAGCCTCAAGAATGCTAAATAAGCTTCCATAACAGATAGGGTCCTGCTAAATTGTCCAGGCTGGACTGGAATTTACAACCCTCCTGCCTCAGCCTCCCAGAATACTAACATTACAAGTGTCACTATTATGTTAGTAATAGATGCATTTTAAATACAAATATTATAGTAATTCAAAATTGGTGATATTAATCTTTTACTTATCTCAAAAATAAATTCAAGATTATATGACTATACAATACCATCAGAATTAGGCTGCCTACCTAGGTTTGAATCCAACTCTACCTCTTACTAGCTGTGGGTTTGAATTTATTTGTTATATAAAGAACATGAAAATGAGACACTGACCAAGGTGGGTTCTTGTGAGCATCCCAAGAAAATTCTCACACACCAAGAACATACTGTTATGGTTTGTGTCCCGATGTGTTCCTAAAGCTTCATGTGGAAATGGGGTTCAGGCTTTCAGAGGTAACTGAGTGTCAGAGTTTGTAGCTGAGTCATGATCTAATGCTGGGATTAAGATTGTGTAATCTAGGGTGTGTAAGCTGCATACAACCTGGAACATTGTGCAAAGTTCACTTATTATCATTATATGCAAAAGAATATAAATTAGCACTTATTGAAAATCTGTTTTGGGGCTGGCGGGATGGCTCAGTGGTCTAAAGCACCTGCTTAGGAATGCTTAGGCACCTGCAGGGACCACAGTTCAATCCCCAGCACCACATGCTGCACCAGCCCCGCCCCCCAGGGCAGGCTGAGCTGGCCATAATTTAAAAAAAGAAAAACAGAAAATCTGTTTTGCTATATCACAGCTACACTTTTCAAAGCCATAGAACTAGAAATGACAACACATGATATATTTTATTCTGTACTTGTTCACTAAACTGAAGTTATAGGGGAAAGTACAGTTCAAATTTGCAATTAGTATAATAAAGTAGCAAGTTTAGCTATATATGAGTTTGTCCTATATTTTACAATATTTTAAATTATACTGCATAAAAGAAGCAATACAAGCAACTATATGTTTGTTATACTCTACTAATTCATTTTATTTTATTTTATTTTATTTCATCTTTTTGAGACAGGGTCTCACTATGCAGTTCAGGCTGGCCTTGAGCTCACTTTTGTAGCCCAGGCTGGTCTCAGACTTGCACTGATCCTCCTGCCTCAGCCTCCCGAGTGCTGGGATTACAGGTGCGTACCACCACACCCAGTTACTAATTCATTTTAAATGTTCTAGCTTCACAAATTATTGAATATTACTTTATCCTAATAGCATTTTGACAAACTTTTGTCAAAATCTTATTAAATTTTAGCCAAGCATATGCATGCAAAACTAAGTTTTATAATTGACTTAAATATATAAAGCTTTGGGTGATAGTGTCTTCTTTCTTAAGGAAATACAGAAAGTTTTCATTAAAATGTTTAACTCCTACATAGGAATAGAACTATTTTAATATTACAATTCTATAACAACAAAAAACATAGTCATCCCTAGAAGGCTGGCATATAATAAGCAAAAGGAAAACACACAGAAGCAAGTTCATGACCTACAAAAAGTCATCTGTGCTTGTAAAAATATTTTAGGTTAGACTTTAATATTTCAACAGAAGAAAATGCTTCCCAAGAGGAACAGCATCTAGCCAAGGCATAAAGGCCTAATAATCTGTGCTGCAATCATAAATTAAAGGCAATAATCATTTGTTTAAAAAAAAGAACAAAACAACTTTGTGTTTAAAAACAGAAAACTTCTTACATATTCATATTAACATTCTTTAAACAAGAAAACCTATCATCAAAAACAAAACCTAAAATTAGGTTATACATTTTTCATCATGTCAGAAAAATACATTCACAGCTCACTAAATGTTCTTTCTTACATTAAAAACAGCAAGCAGACACATTCATAGACTAGGATGCTTTCTTTTTTTTTTTTTTTTTTTTTGTCTTTTTGAGACAGGGTCTCACTATGCAGTTCAGGCTGGCCTTGAGCTCACTTTCGTAGCCCAGGCTGGTCTCGAACTCGCACCGATCCTCCTGCCTCAGCCTCCCGAGTGCTGGGATTACAGGCGTGCGCCACCATGCTCGGCTTTAGGATGCTTTCTATAGCACTATTTATAGCAAGAAGGAAAAAGTTGAAACCACAGTAATTTCATCATAAACTGTACCACTACAGTGCATCCTTCACTAACTCATTATAAGGGTTATAGGAGATAATTCACATAAAAAAAAAAAAAAAATCACAGGTATACATGGTGGGACATGCTTGCAATCCCAAAACTGTGAAAGGCTGAGGAAGATGGGAACAGCCTTGATAACTGACCAAGACCCTATCTCAGTAAGTAAATAAACAAATGTCTGGTGATATAGCTCAGCACAAAGGTTCAATCGCTAGTAACTCAAAACAAACAAAAACAGCAACTACGAAGTATAAACTCAGTACAATTTCTCTAAAATAAACCAGTTAATTTCACTGAACAAAAGGCAAAAAAGATAATATGCTAATCTGGGGAAGAACTTAAGTTTTTGTCATTTCATAAAGAAAAAGAGCATACAAGCAGCAATAAAAACATAATTCATTCAATGAGGTTACAGGCTTTTGGGGGCAGGGGGAAGACTCAATCTCTTGATGCTTTGGGCAATGTGTCCTTTCCTAACATTCTAGAATTCACTAAGTTCAAAGTAGGCAATGGGAGCCGGGCATGGTGGCATACGTCTATAATCCCAGCACTCAGGAGGCGAGGCAGGAGGATTGGTGCGAGTTCGAGACCAGCCTGGGCTACAAAAGTGAGCTCAAGGCCAGCCTGAACTGCGCAGTGAGACCCTGCCTCAAAAAAAGGCAAAAAAAAAAAAAAAAAAAAACAAAGTAAGCAATGGTACATAATCAAGTCAGTACTTGATTAGGATTCAGATATTAAATGAATTCAATTTGCAACTACTATTCATTAATTATGTGAAAGCTATACTCATAAGAAAGTAAAAGTCCCTACTTCTATATCCAGTAATAAGGGCTGTGGTAGAGTAATACATAAAGATACCCACACTAACTGGACCAAAACCATTACAGAAAAATTACCCTGGGATAAAAGAAGAAAGAGCACTTGGAATGGTATACGAAAGGAGAAATTTTTGAAAAATCATTCCAGTAATGGAATTGAGGCAGGACCACTATAAAAGAGATCTGAATACACATGTGTCTGAAAGAAAGAAAAGCAAATTTTTGGGATTTCCCTTGATAGTAAGGTAACTACTTGAACACATTTAACTTTTGTACTTTAGTTTTGTTATCTGTCAAATGGAGATAATATTAACAGATGAAGGCTTTCTTTTCTTTTAAGAATTTTTTTAAAATATTTTTTATTTTATTTTATTTTTCTTGTTTCAGAACTTTTGTTTGTTTATTTATTTATTTTTATGGCCGGCTCAGCCTGCCCTGAGGGCAGGGCTGGCACAGCATGTGGTGCTGGGGATCGAACTGTGGTCCCTGCGGCTGCCTAAGCAGGTGCTTTAGACCGCTGAGCCATCCTGCCAGCCCCAAGAATTTTTTATTTTATTTATTATTTTTTTCTTGTTTCAGAACCTTTGTTTGTTTATTCACTCATTTTTATGGCCAGCTCAGCCCACCCCGAGGGCAGGGCTGGCGCAGCATGTGGTGCCGGGGATGGAATCGCAGTCCCTGCAGCCGCTCAAGCTTCCCCAAGCAGGCTCTTTAGACCACTGAGCCATCCCACCGGGCCCCGATGAAGGCTTTCTTATAACAAATTTATTCTCATACAAATATAAAGTATTATGGTGAAAAATAACTTTTTCTGTAATGTCAAGTTCATTTAAGATATATTTTAAATGTAACGGAATGAAAATTATAAAGCTAAATTTTGATCTTCAAAGTTGGTTTTAAAAATATCCTGAGTATGTTTTAATTTTTACTTGTACACTTTAGAGATACACTTGTATACATAGCTTCAAGAGATTTATATCATTTATCTACATAATTCTAGTAAATGAGATTATTCAGGTCGGCACTTGCATTCAGAATAAGATGAGATATTCTATTCTGCTCTTCTGCATACAAACAGCATGTTTCGTTAGACCTTGTCTATGCTGGATTGTTGTTTCTGGGTTGCTGGCTTTTCCAGAATCAACTCTGAATACACGAGGCAAAAAGTACACCTGTGGAACTCATCACTGTATCACCACTCTTTTGATTCTCAAGAATACTGCAATTTAAAAGATAAGACATTGGAGCTGGCAGGATGGCTCCGTGGTCTACAGCACTTGCTTAGAAAAGCTTAGGTGGCTGCAGGGACTGAGGTTCGATCCCCAGCACCACATGCTGCGCCAGCCCTGCCCTCAGGGCAGGCTGAGCCGGCCATAATAAATAAATAAATAAACAAACAAAAGTTCTGAAACAAGAAAAAATAAAATAAAATAATTCTTTAAAGAAAAAAAAGACATCACATCAACCCTAAGATAATCACAATTGGAATTTATTGACAAGTTAGTTATTGAAAAAAAAGTTTCAACAATTAGACAAACATTTCTACTTGAAGCATAGAAATAAAAGGCCACAGTAAAGACATATGCAATATAGGGCTAGGGAGATAGCTCAGCAACTTAAATGCCTGCCTGGTAAATGCAAGGTCCTGAGTTTGATCCCAGGTACCTAAACAAATAAATTAAATAAATAAATAAATAAATAACCAAATGGAAATTTTAGCCCTAAGAACTATAATCAGTGGCCAAAATTTGAAAGTCACTGGATGATATAAACAAAACAATGAAGGCAAGACAGGTAATAATTATTGAACTTGAAGATAAAACAGTACAAAAATCCATGAACTGAAAAATACAGAGACTGAAGAAAAAGAATGTAAGTTAAGCAAGTGTATGGGTTAGCTTTATTATTACTGGAATTAATACTCAACAATGCAACTTAAAGGAAGAAAGTTGTAATTAGACTTGTGACTTTTAGAGGTATTGACCCATTCTTGGCTAAATTCAAGGCAGAAACACTGTGGGGAACACAGAACTGTGTGAGGAAGCAAAGCTGCCTAGCTTATCATGGCCAGAAAGCAGAGAAAAAGAACATCAGCAAGGAGTATAACCTCCAACATAAGCCCCTAGGGACCTATTTTCTATTAATCAGTAAAGTACCCCCAGGATCCACTCGTATCATCAAGAGTCGCTCAACTCAGTGAAGCTGACAAATATGCTTAGCCATCATAGGCACCTACATGATTATAACAGAAGATTCAAGTCATTTCATGGAATTTCAGAAAGAACAATGTGCGACTGCAGTAGTATTATAAAAAAATGAACTGAATTTTCCTCAAATTTAAAGATCTGAATCTACGAACAAAACACAAATGAGCTCAAAACTGAATAGATCCAAAACACATATTTAAATATCATAATAAAGCCCTAAGAGCAAAAAAACAAAAACAAAACTTGAAAGCAAGATTGAAACTACTGGTATCATTCATATTTGAAAAATAACTGGAATAACATCAAGTTTCTCATCAGAAACAATGGAAGCCACAAAGAAGTGGGACAGTATTTTCCAGGGCTAAAAGAAAGGAACTTTGAAGCAATAATCCCATATCCAGAAAAAATATCTTTCAAGACTAAAAAGCACTTCAAGATGTTCAAAGACAAGAAAGCAACTTACTACCCTACAAGAATATAGGAAGTTCTTAAAATAAAAAGGAAATAGGAATAAATTTTCAAACATCAGGAAATAAAGGAAGAACAAGAAAAGGAAAGACATAAGTTAGTACAACAGGCTTTCTTTCCCCAGTTGAGTTTTGTAAATTATGCCTTATGTTGAAACCTTCAGGCCAAGAACAGACTGAGAAAAACTGAAAGTTAGATACAGACCATAGTTAATGATGTCCTTACCATTTCTTTCCCTTTCTTAACCAGAAAATGGGCACAATGATCATCCCTGGGCCAAGAAATCGAACTCTTCTGATCGTGCACTAGTCACAAGTGCTATGAACCCTATACAACTTTAGTTCATATTTCAGTGTTCCAAGTAAAATGTCTTGAGGAGAAATACAGGGCTAAGAATAAGACATATCTGACTTCTTTTCTAAAACATCTGATTAGATATCATGTTTGAAAATGTATGCATTTTTATATTAACAAAATATGAATACAAAGTAAAGTCCCACTGAGGCAACCACATTACAGCAGAGAGACAAATGTCTTTCCTTTATCAAGAAGTAAACAAGAGTAAAGGAAGAGACTAAAAATAGGAGGAGTTGACAACTCTCTTCCTATTTTCAGAAAATAATTTCTGGCACACAAGCAAAGAATAACCTTACTATTTTTTAAAAAACTGTTTCATATCTAAGAACCTATATAAGTCTCTTCAAAGTCTTTTAAAATGTTTGAAAGCCAGGAAATTCAGATGTTTCAGCACCATTAATGCTAACCTTGGCACTGTGACTGCTACCAATCAATTTTTTTCCTTTTAGAAAGAATGCATAATTTTGATGAATGCTATTGTAAATTATACACTAAAACCACAATTTTTCATGTGAATGGGGCCAATGTCTTTTGGCAGCTTGTCACTGTCAAAATATAATGTTAATCTTCAAATACAGATACTAACAACTTCTGAAAAATCATTCAGAAGACCAATTCTCCTTTTTAAGGTCAATGATTACCACAGTTAATAACCAATTAGCTTTAGCCACAGCTTTTCTGACCTTTACATCATGTTTTAAACTATAAGACAATAAATAACTATTAATAATGACTCATTTTGAAGGTTATTTCTCTGTGAATATGCTCACTGAAAATGTAATTGTTTTTGTGTTGAAATAATAATTCAGTTGAATGCTGGTTTTTTCTTGTTTTCTTCTGGCAACTGATGCTTTATCATTAAAATAAAAATGATAGCAGAAAGTGAGATAGAAAATCTAATACGAATTCTAATGACATTTAGAAAACACTAGTAAAACATACTGGGTTACAAAACAGAAAAGGAATCAATAGATACAAGTTGAAAAGTAATAGCCATACCCTTCACTTCTACCCCAAAGGCATTCAATGTTAAACTAATTGTAACAGTTCATTTAAACACATGTCTAATACATACACTTAGGTAAGAAATATACATGTATCTTCCTTGGATTTTATAAAAAAATTCATACTTGACATATATTTGCAGCCTTCTGCTTCACATACAAGATCTAGGAGACACTTCATATTGTTATGAATAAATCTATCTCATTTACTTAATAGCTGCACAATATTCTATCACATGAAAATACTGATTTATTTAATTACATCTACATTGACAGATATCTAAGTTATATCCTGTTATTGTTTATTTTGCTTTGTAATTGTCAGCAATGAATACCCTTATACATATATTTTAGAAACCTTGTAATTTTCTGTAGTCTAGAGTTTGGGGCTAAAATGTATAGGGCTTTTTAATGACAAGAGATTTTGTTACTTGTTTCAGAAACAGTGCACTGCCTAATAGCAGCAACTGAAGAAGAAGGTCTTCAGTTTCTCTACATTCTCATTACTGGAATTATCAAATATTTTTGACAATTTACAAAGTAAAAAACAACATTCTTATCTGGAGTTTTTGTAGTAAATAAGTGTGTTAATGTTCTTTTGTATTCATTCAATGATAACATGTTTTACATTAATATTTTCTTAGGGCAAGGATATGCAATCTAGTCACTTTATTTTACAGCCTAACATCTAAGAGCCATTCAGTAAATAGTTGTATTGTTATTAGATAAACCAAGAAATAGTTTACTAGAAATCTTACTATACAACTTCAAAATTTACCAGGTATCTTAAACTAAGCCATTAAAAGCTGGCAACACTATTGTACAAGTTAAACCCTGGACATACAACATAAACAACGTGTTGCTTTCCTTTAGCTGTAAACTTACACATTTTCTACTCTGTTATGCATAGCATTTATCTTTTCCCATTAGATGAAATGAAGCCTTTGTAAAACTAAATGTTACCTTATAAATCCTATATAATTTATTTTGTAGGTTGGTCCTTCACATAAAAGCTACACTAGAAATAGCCTTGTGTAGTTTGCTTTTGTCTTTAATAAACTTAATATAGCTGAGTTATTGATACATATAGATATATTCCATTAATTTTAGCCACCTCCTATTCTTTAATATACAGCAATTTATTTATCAGTGCTTATTGGTGCTTAATTTATCAGAAAGATTTCAAGAATATTTTTGTACATATGCTGTTATTGACCATGTGTATAACTTCTATAATATGCATTCACACACATATATAGATATGTATATATATGAAGTGGAATCAACAATGCAATCAGTACTGCTACTGAGCTCCACCAAGAGAAATGCAGGGACCTTTCAATAACAGAAGTAGTACAACAAGCCTTACTTAGTACAGTGTGTGACAGATTTCAGCTTGTTCAGTGCCATCAGTTGTGAGCTATGGTTGGGAGGTGTGTTTTAAAGTACTTTAAATCATGAATCACAAACAATACACAGACATGACATTTCATTTCAAACTGCTACAGAAACACATGAAATATTAACATTAGTATATGGTGATGCTGCAATGATCATGCAGACAGTTGAGAAGCTGCTGCAATCTCTCACAAAGGTTCTTCTTCTGTAACTATGAACTAATTTATCATTTTGAGCCTGTCATTTTATATCTAGAAGTTTTTCATAATGACTATAGTCTATCATTAGTGTTCAGGAACATAAATTCTTTAGAAGATTTTAGTTGAACAAATTGGTGAGGATTTGATCCTCAGGGCTGCTGTGCCATCCTCGCCCCCAGGACATGCTGAAACATGATTGAGACTGGGTATGATGGTGCATGCCTGTAATCCCAGTGCTTGGGAGGCTGAAAGCAGGAGGATCACTATAAGTCAGATCTGTGTAATGGCACTCTGCAGACCCTGTAGTAAATGCATTAAAAAAAATTCCAAGACTGCAAACAGATTAAACTAGAATAAAGCTAACTCTATAAATCATAAATGAGACCAAGATCAATGAAAACCTGTTATATTATAAACTTAAGGTTGAGGCAAAGCTCAGAGTCATACAGGCTAAGGAAAGAAAACTTGCTTACCTGGTAGGTATTGTATACTAACTTCCATTTAGTTTATTTGCATGCATTGCATCTCCTGACAAGATCACAACTTCCTTGGAAGCAACAATTACAGTCTAATTTACATTTATATCCCTTGCAATGCCTAATACATTGTAGACATACAATTAATATTAGGCAAATTAACTAAGTTTGATACCTTTTAAAGAAAATCAGTGCTTACCGTGATATTGAAACACAAAACTCTAACTTAAAGTGAAAATATTTATCATGGCCAAGGATATAATACAGTGGCAGACTATATGCCTAATGAGCTCAAGATCCTGAATTCAAGTTGATTTTTTACTTTTAGCTTCCACTTTATTAGGATTATATAGGTAGTTGGTTTAAATTATAAAGTAATTCCAAAAGGTTTACATAAAAAGATAAAAGATCAATCTTTTCCCATTTTTCCCCACCAGGTACTCATCTCCTAAAAGTAAGCATTCTCATTTCTTTCACTGAATTATTTTGGAATTTATTTCTATTATGTCCTAACATCATGCTTATATTGGTACTTTTTTTTTTTTGAGACAGTGTCTCGCTGTGCAGTTCAGGCTTGCCTTGAACTAACTTTGGTAACCCAGGCTGGTCTCAAACTTGCACTGGTCCTCCTGCTTCAGTCTCCCAGGTGCTGGAATTACAGCCATGCACCACCAAGCGCAGCTATGTTGGTACTTCTTGAGTTTAAGCTTTAAGCATATTATTTTTAAATATGAAAGTAAAGGCTGAGCTCTATTTCCTCCACCCAGGTATAAAATTCCATGTTATCTTACTTTGTTGAATTATTATTTTGGTTAGACTCTTATTTATGAATACACAAAGATATCAGAACTAATCTATGTGGACTATCATTACTTCCCCCTTCCCATGTTTGCATGAAGTTAATCTGTGTTCAGTTTTGTTACTATTCTTTTATATTTTCCTTGCTTAGTTTTATAAGTATGTAAGAAAAACCCAATGTGAACTCTTCACTGGAGGATATTTTAGGCATTTTCCTGTTCATTATAACTGTTGTATCGCTCTGGAACTTTCAGGAGCAAGAGAAATATATATTTTTTTTTTTTAAAGTTTTTTTTTTTTTTTCTTGTTTCAGAACTTTTGTTTATTTATTGATTTTTATGGCCGGCTCAGCCTGCCCTGAGGGCAGGGCTGGCACAGCATGTGGTGCTGAGGATTGAACCGCAGTCCCTACAGCCACCTAAGCTTTCCTAAGCAGGCACTTTAAACCACTGAGCCATCCTGTCAGGCCCAACAAGAGAAATATTGAAAAAGCTTTTAAAGGTATTTCAGTAACTAACTTCTTGCTTTGCAAAACTGGACTCTAGTAGGCCTAGGTCTCTTACAACTAGTACATGGAATAAATGAGCTAGAATCATTTCGCCCTAAAATTCAATAGAGGTTGCAAATGATGATAACCATTATCCCTAACCACGCATTTACCATTTAACAGGTTCTACTTTCATGTAACCTTAGATATCAGCTGTTGGGAGATAATTTGGCCCACTTGACAAATGGGACATTGAGGCACAAATATATCCAGGTTCACAAGTATTAATCAGCATAGGCAAGATTCAAAACCAGGAATTCTGATGCCAAAGCATATAAAGCTGTTTGCTCTGTAGCACAATAAACTGTGCTTGAATCATCACAGACTAGTCATATATTGATCCTGAAATCTAAGCACATTAAGGCAATGAGGCAGGCATATCAGCTGCTATGAGGTATGCTACTTACATCATGGGTTATAACACATAAGTCATACAATGAATGGAATTATGTCTATCCCAAAATCATATGTTGAATTCCTACCCCTCTAATGTGATTCTGTCTATAGTTAGGGTCTTTAAAGGTTCCAGAAAGTCTATAAGAGTGATGTCCTAACCCAATAGGACCGTGTTTTTTTAAGTTCCTTCTGTTGTGTGGGGACCTGGAAGAAGGAAGTCAGCTGAAAGTCAGAAAGGGTCCTCAGCACCAACTGAACTCAATACCTTGATGTCCAACTCACCTTGATCCTCAAGATATGTCAGCAAACTAATGTTTGATGCTTAAGCCATCCAGTGCACAGTATGTTGTTGCAACAGCCTGCGCAGACTAACATGGAGCATGAAATTAAAAATTTAAATAATGTTCTTTTTTTCCCCCCTTTTTCTAATGTTTACATGTTGGAGGAAAACAAAGGTAGTAAAGGAACACTCAATTTAAAAAAAAAAAAAAACAGAATATTTAGAAGAACAGATTTTTTAAAAATGCATCACCACTTACCATTCATTAAGACTATTACATGGTAAAATAAAAAACAAGAGTCAGAAGCTGAAAATTTGGGTTCTAGGAAGGATAATTTTTTGTAAACTGTATGTCCCTGGCTAAATCATTCAATTTTTCAATATTCTCAAATAAAATCTATAAAATTAAGTTAAATGATTTTTAACTTCATTTTTATTAAATACTCCAGAGCCCTAGGCAGGCAGTGGAAAAAGTAGTCAACTGAAGATACTTTCCAGGATATATCCCTGAAATACTAACACAGAATTTAAAAGAAAATTATAATAACACAAATTAAATCCAAGAACCCAATAAAACAAAAGACCCTAAATGTAATTTAAAAAGCACGATATGACACATCCAGCACCTACATATCTCCAAATCAGTTTACCTAGATCAAAATGAAACAATTACATAATTTCCATTAAACTACCAAATGTCTGCAATTTAAAAAGGGCAGATCCTACCCTCCCCACAATAGTAAGTGAGTAGATGCTACTGGCTGTCTTAACAGCATAATCTCAATTACAAAAGGAAAACAAAAACCACTGTCTTTCAAGCAGTAAGTCAGGAAGCGAGATCTGATGTAGGAGGAAAACAGGATGTTAGGGGGTTTTTTGAAGCATAATTCATGAAAAATGCCTAACCATATAATGAAGATTTTATGGAAACTCTCGGATACATTTCTGAGCAGCAAAACTCCAAAACTCACGCTATTATAAAAGGAAAAATTAAGAATCATTTTCAAAGAATTAAGAGGATTCTTATACTTAAACAACAACAACAACAAACTTATCTCCTAGGTAGCTGTACTTTAGAATACAGATCCCTGAAGCTAACACGGGTTGGGATTTATATTTACTGGTTATAGGACCATTTCTAGCATACTGAATCGCTCTCCTTTTTTTTTTTTTTTTTTTTTTCTTTTTGAGACAGGGTTTCAGTAAGCAGTTCAGACTGGCCTTGAGCTCACTTTGTAGCCCAGACTGGTCTCGAACTCACACTGATCCTCCTGCCTCAGCCTCCCAAGTGCAGGGATTACAGACGTGCACCACCACGCCCAGCTTGAATCACTCTCCTTATACTCAATCTCATAACATCTTCCACACTAAAAAATGAGCCTGATTAACACAGTTGAAGGATTTTTAAAAAAATACTGTTTCCAAAAAAGCGAAAACTTCTAAAGTCTAAGACAATTTCTCAAGGTCAAAGACATAATGGTATGAGCGATGGAAGACACATAACAAAACAAAAAGAAGAAAAATTCCTAAAGCAAAATCGTCAAAGGAGGATATGTCAAGTACCTAGAAGCACATTGTTTCAATATTTACTAAAAGGAAACTTGAAACATCAAAAAGCATGGTTTGGTCAACTGTATTATGCATTTTTTTCCTGGTCTATGGAAAGGAACAGTTAAGACTTGTTTCATCTCCCCTTTTGAATGGTATGTTTCTTATACATTTCTTTTTTCTTTCTTCTTTCTATTTTATATGCATATATCTGGTAATATGAATAACTGGTTGGAAGACAACACTATGTATTACAACAAATACTGTGGGGCTGGCCAGATAGCTCAGCAGACTAAAGCACCTGTAACTGAGACTAGATGTGGTGGAGCACACCTATAATCCCACAGCTTGGGAGGCTGAAAATAGGAGGATCACTACAAGTCTAATCTGTGTAGTAAGATCCTGTAGACCCTGTACTAAATACATTTTAAAAATTGTTGCCAGGCGTGGTGGCGCACACCTGTAATCCCAGCACTCAGGAGGCTGAGGTAGGAGGATCGGTGCGAGTTTGAGACCAGCCTGGGCTACCAAAGTGAGCTCAAGGCCAGCCTGAACTGCATAGCAAGACCCTGTCTCAAAAAAAGACTAAATAAATAAATAAATAAATATTGTGAAATTCATATTAGTTAAGTGAAATTGTGTATCACTTATAATTTTTTGTTTTAATTCTACTATACACTCTCTTTAAAAAATAAGTTTACCGGGCCCGACAGGATGGCTCAGTGGTCTAAAGCACCTCTTGAGCGCCTTCAGGGACCGCGGTTCAATCCCCAGCACCACATGCTGTGCCAGCCCTGCCCTCGGGACGGGCTGAGCCAGCCATTAAAATGAGTGAATAAACAAAGGTTCTGAAACAAGAAAAAATAAAATAAAATAAAATAAAATAAATTCTTAAAAAAAAAAAAAGTTTACCTACTTGGAACTAATAATTTGTTTAAACCTCATTGAAGCAGGAACTCACTTTATACCTATCAAAATGATAAACTCTGCTCACTACTGAATTTCTCTATAAAAATCAATCCTAAAACATCATAGCTTAGTGTGAGAAGTAACTATAAGATATTGGAAGGGGTGGAAAAGAAAGAGAGGAAGATACAGGGAGGAGAAGAAATAAAAGAGGTAAGAAGAAAAGGTTGGGGGAGATGGAAGGAAAAAATCATAGTGTGGGAGAGGAAAGAGACCAAAAAGGGATAGGAGAAAAGGGGCAAATGGAGGAGAGGAAATAAAGGGGGAAGGGCAGGGATAGGAATAGGATTGGAATAAAGACGAGGGAAGAAGAGGGGAAGAGAAAGGTAAGAAAGGGAGAGGACAGGATAAGAGTAGAGGCGAGAGTGCAAGAGAGAATAGAAAAACTGTAATGTGTTTAGTCAGGATACTGCAGTCTACTTTGGAAGGGAGTAAGTTTTTGAAAAACTTTTCCAAGTTACTTTTGGCACTGCTCTGAAACTAAGAAAAGCATACACCATACCCATAACCACACCACACACATTAGATACAGTCTCAGCTGTTGGTGTCAGTAGAGTACTGAGAGACTGCTTAGAGGATCTTGTGAAGTGAGTGAAACCCAGGAGGAGAGAAGAGGAAAGGATTCCGTGGTACCTAAGCTCTCTCCCAGAGTAACAATGGCCACAGGTTGGCCTTTGATCCCTTCTAATTCACATTACCACAGAGTAGCTATGTGGTAGCAATGAAGGTTTCTCTAGAAATGAACTATGGAAAATATACATAACTAATTAAAGAAATTTTGAAACCTACACATATAATATAGTATCCCAAAGAATGACGATAGGCAACGGACAAGAGAGCAAAGCCATGCCAGATAATGACAGAGTTTTCCCAGAACAAGTATTCCAGTCAGGCCCATAAATCAAGAGGAAAACTAGCAAGAGATTACTAGAACTATTGCAGCTAACCTAGAGCTCACCAAGGAAAACTAAATTACATTCACAGAAATTTCAATGAAGCCGGGTGTGGTGGCTCACGCCTGTAATCCCAGCACTCGGGAGGCTGAGGCAGGAGGATTGGTGCGAGTTCGAGACCAGCCTGGGCTACAAAAGTGAGCTCAAGGCCAGCCTCAACTGCATAGCGAGACCCTGTCTCAAAAAAAAAACCAAAACCAAAACAAAAAAAAAAAAAAAAAAAAAAAAAGAAATTTCAATGAAATGAAGCGTTGACCACTAGATTGCACTTATTCATAGCAGCACAAATTTGCCTCTCAGCCCAACCCAGAGAATTCGGCAGCCACAAGTTTGTTCTGCTCATTTCATCAATATTACTATCATGTGGTGTGCATCTCATATAACAAAATTTTCTATTGATTATGTGTCCTGCAAAGGAACTTTTATGTACCTGATAAAGTAGAATCATTGGAATAGATGTACCAATAACTTAAAAATAATTACAATAAAGCTAATAAGGCAACAAAAATATAATCAATGCAAAAGCATAAATATGAAATCATAAAGAACTATTTAAAATAGCAGTATAAAATAACACATTATTTAAAAATACAATACAGAAAATAAGTACTAAGATGGGTACAGCTGAAGGGTAAACTGATTTTAAAAAATCAGACTGCAGCTGTTTCCTAAAAAACAATTAGGGCTAAGGACAGCTCAGCTGCTTAAGCACCTGCTCAGCATTCACAAGTTCCTGAGTTCCATCGAGTTCCATCCCCAGGACCCCTCTACATACATACATACATACATACATACATACATACATACATACTGATGAAATGCAATAACACAAAAGAAAGGCCAACGGATAAGCAGGCACAAGAATATACATACAATACAAGTCTAACAAAAGAAAACTCAAAAGAGAATAATGTAGAGATACACAGAAATCATCAAAGGTATAATTAACATAAGTAAACCTGAGCAACAAAAAACACTGGCAGATACCAGAATAAAAGAAAATTACCATCAAAAAAATTAAGATGGGTGTGGTGGCGCACGCCTGTAATCCCATGGCTGGGGTGGGGGTGCTAAGATAGGAAGGAAGTAACTACAATCCTGAGCTGCATAGCAAGACCCTATACTAACTAAATAAAGTAATACATTTATTAAGAAAAATCAATACAATGATAAAATATTGCTAAATTTTAGAACAAAAAGAAAATAAATTACTAAAGCTCCTAAGAGAAAGAGAAAAAAAGTACTACATACAGAAGTACAATAACATAGTATTTTCAACATTGAAGGAAAAGTTTTGATTCTAAAATTTTATATCAGCTAAACTATTAAAGATAGAGGAAAAAAACAGACATTATTCAGATACACAGAATCACAGAAGGTTTGTCACAGAAACACAAACTGAAAACACTTTTAAAAAAGTATTCAAACATATAAGCTGTATCAAAATACAACAGATGTTCAAACTTTTAAAATGTATTGGAGTAAGAGATTAACTGCTATTAATAACTCTCAAAATAACTGCCTTCACTTTAAGCATTCTTATCCCAATGTTCTTTCCACTTGCTGAAGCAGTTCTGGAAGTCTTCTTCTGTGAGCTATACCATCCTATGTGCCTAAATTCCTTGTATCAATTAAAAAGATTTTTTCACAATCATTTTGATTTTGGGGAAGATCAAGAAATCAGACAGCCAGACATGATGATTACGATAGATGAAAACACTGAAGTTTGTACAAGCTGCTTTTTAATTGAATGGAAGGCAATAAGCAGCAGCTTTTACTGTGTTTGATCACACTTCATAAAGACACTAATAAAAAAGAATTTCTAGAACTGACTCAAAAAGTGCAAGAATGATAGGGTGTGTTCAACAAAGGAGATGTGACCTACTGACAACAGATGTTTTATGGTACTTTTTTAAAAAATTTAATAACAGCATATATTTTGATTGCCACTCGAAAAATAATAAGGAAATGTTCCACATCACTGACCATTTGGGAAATGCAAATTAAAACAACACTGAGATACCATCTCAACCCAAAATGAATAACTATCATAAACAAATCAACTAACAACAAATATTAAAAGAGGCTGCAGGGGAAAAGGAGCTCTTCTCCAATGCTAGTGGGAACCTAGACTGGTGTCACCATTATGGAAATCAGTGAGGAGACCCCTCAAAAAATAGGACTGCAAATTTCATTCAATCCAGCTATGCCTCTACTGGGAATTTTCCCAAAAGAACTGAAAACATCATATCATACTGTCATATCTGCACTCATATTTATAGCAGCACAATCTGTGATAGATAAGTCTTGGAAACAACCAAAATGCCTGTCACCTACCTAAGGAATGGATGAAAAAGATATGGTATTTTTCTATCGTGGAATATTACTCATCTATAAAGAAAAACAAACTCAAACCTTTGTAGATAAATCGATGCAACTTGAAGCTATACTCATAAGCGAAATAAACCAGACCTACATGTGTAAATATCATGTTGTCTCCCTAGTGCAAAAATTCAAAAGAAGAACTAAAAACTGAAAGGTACAGCAGACACAGTGAAATGGAAAGAAACAGAACTTAAGGATTAAATAACAAAGATAGAGAAAGGAGAAAAGTTGGGAAAAAAGGTAGGAGCAAAACCATACATGTATATATACAAGTCAGATAAGGCAACAGTTCTAAGAATTTCCATCAGGTTTTTGAAAATACCAGTTAATGGATAGAATTCTCACCCTAACTCTCTATGTTGATACCTGTAAACTAGTCAACTACACTGAGGATAACAATGTGTGATACTAAAACCATGCTTGACACCTGTTATCTTGGTTTTCTAAATGTGTACTGTTTCTAAAGTCATATCAATTTTTACTATATTCTCTTAAAAGTGTATTTTAAAAAGAAAGATAATTTAAAAATGAGTCAAGAACAAAAAATTAAGATTTCTTGAAAACCTATGGTAATATTCAATCAGATCAGCAGATACAGTTGCTTAACTGTATCTTGCATAACTGTATCTGCTAATCTAAGCAACAACTCTGATGATAAAAACAGATAACACTGTTAATCAGCTATTCTTGTTTTGAAAATCTGTCATAGGTATTCTTTCTTCTTTGCTTTTTTCCTTGCTCTTGCTTATACTTTTTTTTTTTTTTTTTTTTGTAATACGAGGGATTGAAATTTTTACTCTTCTAACTTTTTAAAAAAGAAAAATAATAAGATGATGTAAATATGTAAGGATTATTAAACAGCTCATCTGTTACTATATCAATAAGACAAAAGAATAAAGAGGCCGTTTATGACTACCTATCAAAAATTAAAATTCTATATAATGTTAATAAAAGTAATAATACATAATAAAGGGTAGAAACAAACAAAATTAGAGGAGATTAACAAAAGCTGCTCTGGTCTTCTAAAGATAAAGAATGTTAACAAATTTATAATCTGTTAAATAAAATTTATAATCTGTTAAATAAAAAATAAGAAGGCGCGCGCCTTAACCCCCAATCGCCCGCGCGCCCACCCGCCCGCCTGCGTTCCCGACCGCAGCCGCAACCACCAGCCGTGTGTGGACACGAAGGCCAGAGGCCGAGTGAAAAATCAGGCCTCACTGGAAACACTGAGCAGAAGTTGGATACCTACTTCTCAGGAACTGAGGAAACTCATGAATCAGAAAAGGTGATTCATAAATATACCAGAAGAACATGGGTGCACAGATATCAGAATCTGATCAGATAAAACAGTTTAGGGAATTCCTGGGAACCTACAATAAACTTACAGAAACCTGCTTTTTGGACTGTGTTAAAGACTTCACAACAAAAGTAAAACCTGAAGAGATCACCTGTTCAGAACATTGCTTACAGAAATATTTAAAAATGACACAAAGAATATCCATGAGATTTCAGGAATACCATATTCAGCAGAACAAGGCCCTGGCAGCTAAAGCAGGACTTCTTGGCCAGCCTCGATAGAGAAGTCCCAATGGATGGATTGAGTGCAGGCTGCCCATAGCTGTTGTGCTGGGAAAGACGATGCATTGGGTAGAATTTCTGGAAGCATGGGCACCATATCAAAACAACTGTCATGACTATCTGGCAGATGGAAACCACTGGAGAAACAAAATTGGTGCTCACCAGGAATAATCAAAATAAAATGTCTTATTCTGTTGAAGCAACGTTTGTTGAGGCCTTAAGATTCAGGAGCTTGGCCTCTTCATCAGAAAGATAAGCCACTGTTTCTTCAATTGTGACTTTTAATTTTAATGGAAAAAATGTATTCAACCATGTAAGAGAAAAAATTTATTATTGAAAGTGAAATAAATGGAAATATCACTGAAAAAAAATTTAAAAATAAAAAATAAAATTTATCCAAGATCTATCAAAGGTAAGGTGAGGATAGGGGCTGAGACATGGTAACAAAATATAGAATAAAACAAGAGATTTATGAAATATTAAGGTGATTTTTTAAGTATCCTAAGGATGTGCTAATAATTCGAAGATGTAGATAGAATAATCCATGAAAGGTATAATATGTAAAAGAAGAAATAGAATTGCTAACTATACCAAAAAGCATGAAATAATTTTCAGTGGCAGTCAATGCAACCTTCTCAGAAAAGCTGAGAGGGGCCACTAGGTTTTATAATTGTATCTGATGTTAAGAAACAATAAAGGGCTGGAGAGATAGCTCAGCTGTGCATGCCTGGCAAGAGCAAAGACCAGGGTTCGATCCTGGGTATCATATGCCTTGCCAGCCCTGAGACCTCAAGCATGCCATCCAAGCCACTAAAACCAAGTATGGCAGCAAGTACCTGTAATCACAGTACTGGGGAAGCTGAGAGAAGAGGATCACTATGAGTCTGAGTGGTGCAGTGGGACTCCATACCAAACAAATAAATGAACAGATGATTAACAAGAACAACAAAACAAACAATAAAATCTTCCTGATATAATTCGAACCAGATACTTAGAAAATTATGAAATTGCCCAGTTCATTTTAGAGGTGTTATAGTCAGGGTTTGCAAGGGAAACAATTTAATACAGGACACATAATTTATAGGATTATTTTATAGCATTCACCCAAAGAGTCAAATGCTAAAGGGAGTAGATTTGTCCACACATTGGACGTCTAAAGAATCCAACTAATCCAACCTGGATCCCACAGCAATATCCTCCAGGAGTCCACCTGAAGACCTAGAGACCATGGCAATGTCCTCCACGATGTCACATGAAAGTCTGTATCAAGTATCTGCACTAGGAAATCCCAAAGGTCAGTAGTGAAAGCCCAAAAGTGTGTGCCAGAAGGATGAAGAATCTGTGTAAGCAGGCTGAGGGATCTGCACTGAAGTCAGGAGGCAAAATCAAGGACCAGAATTCTCTCAAAGAGAACAGCAGCCATCTTGGCAAGAGCAAAGACCTGAGCTCCTCCAACAACAGCTAGGTTCATAACAGAAAAGATAGCTGTTATGGTTTGTGCTAGTTGTCCCCTCAAAGCCTCATGCAGTCATGGAGATTTCTAGACTTTGTGATTAATTCATGATCTGCTGGGATTATGGGTGTGAGTACTACACCTAGCATGGGGCAGATAACCTGAATGCAACATAAAGGAGACAGACTTGCTCTATGTTGCCATTGTTACCACTGCTCCTGCCCTTTTCCTCATGCTGTTTTGCTGTTTTCCATAGCCATGAATTGCTGCTCTCTGCCATGTGCCAGTCTGCCTTGGAGCCAGCTGAACACGGACTGAAACCTCCAGTAACTATGAGCTAAATAAACCTTTCTGGGTGTCAGGTATTTGTCCCAGCAAGGAGAGAAAAGAAACGGAGACACCAGCGTAATGAACTTCTCCAATAGCATCAGGACTTATTTTCACTTTTTGTTAGAGCAACTTATTATAAACTAGATAATAACTTGTTAAAACTATATATCCTTTTCAGTTGGTGGGATGTGAGCTTCTGCATTTTTAATATCTTTATATGCCTAATCTTAAGTTACATAGTCTAAATACCAAACATCTAAGTGTTTACATCCAAAAATTTAACATCCATGGAGATTTGCATAGAAAAAAATTATACACTATATATATATATATATATATATATATATATATATATATATAATCCCCTTCAAAACAGCAACAGAACAATTTAAGGAGATCTTAATGATGTATTAAAACTTGAGAACAAGAAAGGGTTATCCAACATCAAATTACTCTTTATGTATTCTCTTGCCATACATTGAGAAAATTAGCACTAATGGGAAGACAGCATATCCAATTCTGGGTATCAAACAAAATGTTCAAAGAGCTAGCTGGATTTTTTTCAGGTTTCCCACATTTTACTCATTTATAAGTCCTGTTTATTGTACCACAGAAGTTTAGGAAATGGACATTATCTTAAAAACTTGAACTGTTTTGTTAGAATATGAAAACATTACTTTCAGAGAAGCTATCAAATGACCTTGATGATCTACACAACATTCATTCATTACAGACTGGTAAATATTTGTGCAAATCCTCACTGTGACGATTGATTGTGTTTTTCCTTGCTTCAGTTACCTCAAAGTAAATTGCCTGCCATTAAAATGATGACTTCTGTCGATGTGGTTTCTTAATTCTTCCTCAGTCCTTTCTCACAGTGACAAGCTCAGAATGATACATTGTAAATTTTTATGGATCAATAATACTGAGTATAAAACACTGAAGTCTATCACCCGGATTTTTATCCCCCTATTAATAGTGATCTCTGACAAGCTAACTAGCAGTAAAACTTCTTGCTAAGAGAGAAAAAAAGACACCTAACAAACAACTCAAATATAATACTGTAAATAGCACATGCCAATCTAAACAAGTGAAGCATTTTGAGTGAAGCTCAATGTTAGCACAATGCTTTTATCCTTAAAGTAGTTAATGACTGAGACGTCACTTTTAGACTATTCAAGAAAAAACAATATTACTCAGAAACTTAGACATTTTGAAATTATTTATGAAGGTTATTTATGTGAAAAGACTTCTCTACAGTGTCAAAAAATAAAGACCTGTACTTAAAAAGCATACAACATAAGCCAACATGCATATCCCATTAATTATTTTCTATAGGTAATTAGAAAAGACATTTTATCAATTTAACATGTATTTAGATTATTCCATAAATATCTACATGAAAACTACACTACCCTTGCTTTTTTAAAAGCACTACAAATTAGGTATTTTCATTTAAACCATTACTTAGAATAAATATCTGCACAGCTATAAAAACATGCCCATGATACTGCATTATAACTGACAAGGACCTTCTTATTTAAGAAGATATATAAACTAATCTTTTTCTACATTTCCTATCTCATGATTTATTCAACCCACCTAACCTGAAATCTTTGGCAGCATTGAAGTGAAGGGAAAGTTTTCAACAAGTTAGTAGTTCACTATTTTTCAGCCCAAATTATTTAACTACAAATTGAGTAGAATTTTTATTTATTTATTTACTATTTTTATTATTAGGCCTCATTGAAAAAAAATTTTTTCTGCATTTGCAAAAACTAACTCAACTGATCTGTTTAGACTAAACTTTTTTTTTTTTTTTAGTAGTGACCAACTCAGCCCTCACTGGGGATGGGGCTAGAGGGCATGTGGTGCTGGTGATCTAACTGCAAGGTCCCTGCTCTTGCCCACACTTGCTTAAGCAGGCGCTTCAGACCCCTGAGCTATTTTGTTGGTCTTAGACTAAACTTTGTGAAAGGAAAAATTTAACCTCTGCACATTATTTATCAAAAAGTATGATAGTATTTAAGATCGAGGTAAGTAAGTCAGAGTAAGATATAGACATCATGAAACCAGAAATATAACAGAGAAAAAAAGAAACAAATCTAAATTAAAATAGGAGGGCTGAAGTTCCCAGGAGAAAGAAATCAATGAATTAACAAACTGTGTCACTTATTTAGTGACACTGAGTAGAGTTTATACTTCTGTCAGACTTACAAAAAATTAGCAACTGCTAGAAAACAGAAACAAAAAAAAAAAAAAAAAAAAAAAAGAAAGGAGTTATTAAAATTATCTCCAGGCTTCTTGGTGGCCTAAAGTGGTCTAAAGTACCTGCTTAGCTTAGGAAAGCTTAGACAACTGCAGGATGGTTTGATCCCTGGCACTACATGCTGCAATAACCCCACCCCCAGGGCAGGCTGAGCTGGCTATAAAAAACAATGCCCCAAAACCTAAATAAAAACAAATTACTCAGTGGGAAAAAAATGAACACAGTATATCAGATGCTAAATTGGAAATGAATACATATGCATAATGGTGCAATATAAATACTGGAACTATGAGAAAGGAAAAACTAAAAATTGTAGGAGAAAGGAAATTTCTAACTCATTTTATTTCAGACAAAAAGTACATTTTATAATTAAAATTGAAGTATCAAGAAAGAGTATTATGAAATGGGAAGAGGCAGATATTAAAGCAATTCAAAGAGAAAGATGTAAACAAAGTTGTCTCTATGAAGAGGACCATGGAATGTAGAAAGAGATGTCTACTCTTCACTTTAAGCCTAATATAATCAAACTTTCAAAACAATGCATATTTATTAGATGGAAAAACTTAAATTGGACAAAATAAAGCTACATGAGCCAACACTAGTAAAAATACTAACACATGACTGTTAAATCAAAAGTAAAATCAGAGAAAGTTCACTGTTGATACAATTTATACCAAATATAAAGGTAGAAAACCAAAACAAAGAGAAAACAGGATGTTACATTTTGTAAGTAAGAAAATTAGAATCCTCCACCTACCAATTCAACAGATACTGGCACTCGTTCCGTTTCAAGGAATAGAATAAGTAATGAGGGATATATACAGGTGGCTTCCACACTCAAATAGCTAACTGTAATAAGGATAAGGAAACACAGAGAGAGGTAAACATACTAACATATAGTGCTACACTTTGACTGTCAGGTAGTCTGTACGTCTATAATTCTTCATAATCCTATCATTGTGTTTTGAAGAAAATTTCTTAAACTCTAGGTGGCAGCCTATGTAAAAATCTGAATAACAGACGTTCCCATGCAATGTTTCCTAGGGGTCAAGAGAACATCCTTAGGACTGGGGAGATAGCTCAGTAGAATAAGTGCTTGCCTGGCAAGTGCAAGGTCCTGAATTCAATCCCCGGTTCTGCCAAAGGAAAAAAAGATAACATCCTAAAGCTGTTATCATGTGGCATAGAGTCTCAGCATTTGGTAGCTCTTAGTACTATCAAAATTATTGCAGAATATAAATTTAAAGGAGAGTTAGCAGTATTTCTAACTGCATCTGTTCTACTATGAAAATGTCCACAAAAATACTATAGAAATTCATAGTGAGAGTTTACTTTCAGATAAGAGAAAGTCGAAGATATCTTTATAGAGAATCTGGCATTTTAAACACGATAGTCTATAAATCCTACCACACGTATTTTTTTAATTTTAACATCTGTGACAGAGAACGTACGTGGCAGTGATGGCACAGCACTTTAACAAGCAACATTCTTAGTGGTAATCTTTCCTAGACTAAGTGGTATAATCCATCAGGATGAAAAATAACTCTACAGAATGACAATACTAAAATAATACAATACCATGCCAGATTACAAATGTTGGCACATATAATTTAGGCTGGTTGCCCTATAATTCTACACAAAAAACACCCCTAGAAAAATGCTAAAAATGAACAATATTACATTATTTTTCTTCCCTCTGTGTCATTATCACACTAGTTTAAATTACTACTGCTACATGGTAAATCATGGTATTTAGCAGGGTGAATACATCTTAGTGTTCCTCAAAATCACAGCCTTGAGCTGGGGAGACAGCTCAGTGGAATAAGGACTTGGCTGGCAAGCATAGAATCCTGAGTTCAATCCCCAATACCGCAAAGTATCGAAAAAAAAAAAAAAAATCAGCCTTTTTTGGCTTGCCTTCCCCTGTCAATTTTCATGAGTGTCACTGATGATTGAATCCAAGGCCTTCTGCATGTTAGGGAATTATACTACCAAGAGCCCCCAGGCCAACTTTAAAAAACAGCATGAAAACTAACAAATACCCATCAAGCTAGCTATTCCCTACTGGGTATTTTTCTAAAAGAACTGAAAATATTATACCAAAGTGATATATGTGTTCCCATGTTTATAGCAGCAGAATTTGTGACAGCCAAATCTTGAAAACAACCAAAATGCCCATCACCTGAGGTATGGAAAAAGAGACGTGGCATTTTTATACAATGAAGCATTACTCAGCTATAGAGAAAGACAAACTTGAGGTCTTTATAGGGAAATGAATGAAACTAGAGGACATACTCCTAAGTGAAATAAGACCCACATGTGTAAACACTGTATTGTCTCCCTGGAGTATGAATCTGAAAGAATAAATAAAATATGAAAAGTGTAACAGATATAGTAAAACAGAAACAAACTGAACATAAGGACTAAACAATGAAGATGAGGGAAAGAAAGAAAGGGGAAAAAAGGAAGGGGGGGAAATCATGCAAGTGTGTATACTGGATAGTTGAGATGATTGTACTACTAATTCCCAATACGTTTTTTGAAAATGGCAGTTAATGTTTAAAATTTTTGCTTTGACTAACCCTATATGCTAATATCTATAATCTGAACAACTACATCAAAGATAGCAATGTGGATTACAGAAACCACAGCTGAACACATCTCATGTTGTTCTTCTAGAAGTGTGTCATTTCTAATGTCTTATCAATTATTACTACACTTTCTTTAAAAAATAAAAAGTAGGGCCAGCCTGATAGCTGAGCAGACTAAAGTGCCTGCTAAGGCAGAGCACAGCAGCCAGGGACAGTGCCATGCAGACTCCACCCACAGAGTGCCCTGAGACAGCCATTAAGATGGTGTGCTGGTGTGTGCCTGCAATCCCAGCACTTGGGAGGCTGAAAACAGAAGGATCACTATGAGTCCAATCTAAGTAGTGAGACCCTGTAGACCTTGTAAACTCTTCCCTAAAACACAGAAAATAAAAAGTAAAAAGGGCAAAAATAATTTAAGATTTATTGGAAGGAAGAGTTAAACTTTAACTATTTGACCAATATTATATTAATATCTAATAATATCTATTAATCTGAGCATCAGATTTGGTGAGAAAAAACATGTAACATCCATTGCTCATTTCCTATTGTTTTGAAATTCTGTACTATTTCAAACTTGTTGCAAGTTGCTCTGTTTTTATTTTTACTTTTACTATAAAATTAAACAAAAAAAACCACTAAAGAACACCAGCTAAGATTTTTGACTCAACTTTTATTCAAATTATTGGCCTTATTTAAGAAGAATTTGTTTTTGTAAGTTCTTTCATCTGTACTATCACTCTATTCATTTAGATCTTTAGCCTTTCAATGAAGTTGCATATTCTTTCCATAAAGAAATTGTACATCTTTTGTTGAACTTGTTCCTTGGTGTTTTATTTTTGGAGGTTACTGTCAGAAATGATATTAGGTCTGTATTCTATAAATTGATGGCATACCAATAATCTAACATCTACCTGGCAATATAATTAACACAATTTTAACCTCACTTATGTGTATGTTTTTTGTTTTGTGTTTATTTTTATGGAAGGGTCTACAGGGTGCTCAGGGTCGCACTACTAGATGGAACTCACAGTGATTTGCCTGTTTACAGCCCTTGAAGAGCTGGGATTACAGGTGTGTGCCAACACACCCAGTCTCAGTGCATCCTGGATGCAGGGCTGGCATAGCAGGTTCAAGGACTGAACCCCTGGCCCCTGAGCCTCCTTGTAGGCACTTTAATCCACTGAGCAATTTGGCCAGCCCTGCTCCCTAAATTCTAAATTCTTCTTGTTCTCATTATTTTATACTTTTACTGAAGCTCATTAATTATGAGATTAAAATTAGTGACATGAATTTGGAAGTACTTCCTTAGTCCACACATCGCCCCTGGGTACCAAATTTCTAGGCAGCTGCGTACATGGACATTCCTAAACATGAGTTCCCGGACACATGCACATCTCCAGTACTGTAAATAGGGTTCTGAACCTCAATGTCCAATTAATCACCAAGATCTGCTGCCTGACTCTACTTTCCTAATATCTCCTATTTTTACTTTCCGGATCACTGTCTTAGTATACGTAGCCATCATTTCTTTCCTGAATCACAGCAGTAAATTCCTTGATAGGTAGTAACCAGAATACAATAATCTTTGAAACATGTAAATAGGCGCTTATTACTCACATGCTCAAAGTCGTTCAATGCCTACACAATACCTATATGAAGAATAGAATCCATAATTCTTAATATTAAAAAAGGCTTTTATAACCTAGATGAGCTAGGCAATTATATGGCTTTTTATAACCATAGTCTCTCTTACTGACCATGCTCTCTAAATACCTCCCTTCAAAGGGCTAGTGAGGTAGTTCAGCAGACTAAGTGCCTGCTTAGGCAAGAGCAGGAATTAAAGTTCGATCCCCAGCACCACAGGCCTTGTCAACTCTGCACTTGGGCATGCTGAGCCAGCCATGGAGATTGGGTGTGGCGATACACACCTCTAATTCCAGCACTGGGGAGACTGAAAATAGTATGATCATTGTGTAGTAAGACACTGTACCAAACACATAAAACTAAATAAATATCTTCCTTTCCTTATCCATACTGCTCCATTTATTTTTAATCATTCATCAGAAATATTTGTCAGATCTATATACACTAGCTAAAGAATCATCACCTCACAAAAACCTTTTATGAACTCCCAAGAATACATAAATAGTGCTCTAAATTTTCTTTGGCTTGTGTCTTATTTTAGTACTTACTACATTTTAATTTTCTAGCAAGCTTTTTCTTCAACAAGTATAACGTATTTCATAATAGATAAAATGTTCAACCATAAAACAAGCCTAAACAAATTCAACACAACTAAAAATCATAGCATAGATCATCTCAGGACATAATGGGATAAAAGGAGAAATCAATACAACAGGAATATTAATAATATTTTAAGACGTAAATTCAACAACATTTCACCCACTAGGTGTATTAAGTATGAAAAAAAGAGAAGACCCCCCCCAAAAAACCATTAGAGAAGAAAAAGACACAACAGATACCACAGAGATAAAAAGGTTCTTTATAGAGACTATTAAGACCAATTATACGGAAAACTTCTAAGCACACATAACCCAAGAAAACTTAATAAGGAGGATACAGAAGTTGCTGAGACTAGTAAAAGTATTGTTATTGAATCAAATAAAATGTATCCCGAAAAAGAAAAGGTCCAGAATAGGATAGCTTCACTGCTGAATCTCATAATATTTTTAAAGAAAACTAATACCCATATTTTTATTTTTTATTTTAAAGAGGAAAAAACAAATACAAATAAGAACAAAGATAATAGTAAAGTAACAAAAAACAGTAAAAAAAAGTACAGACTTTCAAAACAAGAATAGAAAATTAACAATGGTTATTATATTACATATTGCTATCATCAACGTTGTTGCTCAGATAAGACTGATCCAACATTTAACATTACCATGTTTTTCAAAATACTCCTAAGTACTATATGGAAGCCCTTCCAGTATTACCATAAAAATCCCAGAATTATCTTCATACTTACATTAGATGAGAAAAGATTAAAAAACAAGTCTATAGGGGCCTGGCAGGATGGGTCAGTGGTCTAAAGCGCCTGCTTAGGAAAGCTTAGGCGGCTGCAGGGACCGTGGTTCAATCCCCAGGCACCACATGCTGCGCCAGCCCTGCCCTCAGGGCAGGCTGAGCTGGCCATAAAAATCAATAAATAAACAAAACAAGCCTATACAACACTGATGAACACACACAAAAATATTCAATAATTTATTAGTAAAACAAATTCAATAGTACATATACCATGATCCACTAGGATTTATTCCAGAAAGTGAATGAGACTGGCTCAACATAAACCAACAACCATAGTATATTACAACAGAAAGAATGATAAAAACTATATAATTATAATAGACACAGAGAAAGCAATTGGTAAAATTCAATACAACCTGATGGCAAAAAAAAAAGATGCTCAAAAATTAGGTATCAGCTGAATACAGGTGTATTCCCAAAACTAAGGAAAATGTAGCAGGAATATTACCATAAATTAAAGTTCAGCTTGAGCTATACAGTTACTTCAAGGATGAATACACCTTGTTTTATTACTTTTTTTGTTTCTATGTATGTATGTATGTATGTATTTTTGCATTTTAGGGAAGGGTCTACAAGATTTTCAGAGTCTCACTACTAGATCAGACTCATACTGATTTGCCTGTTTACAGCCTTCCCAAGAGCTGGAGTTACAGGCATACACCCCCACACCCAGTCTCAAATGCAGTCTCAGTGCACCCCTGGGATCCAATCTCCAGCCCCTGTGCCTGCTTGCAGGCACTTTGATCCACTGAGCTTTTTGGGTTTTTTTTTTTTTTAAAGGAAAAAAAAAAAAAAATTAAGCATCAAAGGAATTTAAGAAAGTACGTTAGAGATTGCATATGACAATAACTTCAAGAGACAAACTTAAGACTTATTATAAGACTTAGTGACTGAAAGCTGAATTTGTATCCCCAGTGATCACGAGTATGATAAAAATGTCACATTCGGTCATTCTTATTGAATATAGTATCAGAAATCTTAGCCACAGCGCCAAGACAAGAGAAAAACATAAAGGGCAGTCAAGTAAGAAATGAGATCAAGTTACAACTCTTTGTAAAAGACATGATTTTATATGTGGAAAATTTAATGACTAGGCCAAAAGCCATTGTAACTGATAAAATAGTAGGGCTTCAGAATATAAAAATCAATACACAAATATTGGTAGTGTATATGTACACAAAATCAAAAAATGCTCAGATTCAAATGAAGAAAGTTACTCAGAACAGCTTCAAAGAAAGTACATACCTAAGAGCCGGGCATGGTGGCTCACGCCTGTAATCCCAACACTAGGGAGGCTGAGGCAGGAGGATTGGTGTGAGTTCGAGACCAGCCTGGGCTACAAAAGTGAGCTCAAGGCCAGCCTCAACTGCATAGTGAGACCCTGCCTCAAAAAGACAAAAAAAAAGTGCATACCTAGGAATAACCTAGGAATAAATTTAAGCAAAGCTTTAAATGACCTCTATAATAATGATGAAAAAACATCAACAAAAGAAATTCACAAGCTAGCGCTTAGGAAAAAAAAAAAAAAAAAAAAGGAAAGATCCCACATTCATGGGCTGAAGGAATTAATATTATTAAAATATCAGTATGTTGATACCATAGTATCAAAAGGAACCTACATATTGAATACAATTGTTATTTTTTTAAAAAAAAGCTAACAGTCTTCTCATAAAATTGAGAAAAGACAAAACACTTCTAAAATTTATATGGAATGACAAAGATCCTGAATACTCAAAATCATCCTAAGCAAACAGAACAGAGCTTGAGGCATTATAATATCTGAGTTTAAAGCTTATTGCAAAGCTGTATTAACCAAAACAGCATTTTATAGGCATAAAAGACACATGTATCAATAAATCAGAAGAAGCCAGAAAAATTTATGTATTTACAACTGATTTAAAAAAAAAAAAAAAAAGCAATAGACTATACACTGGAGAAAAGCATCTTCAGTGAGTGGCATCCATACAAGGATACATACAGAAACTACACCACAATCTCTTCCTATAAATAGAATCAATCCAAAATGCATCAAACATTGAAATGTAAAACCTAAAACTATAAAACCCTCCAAAAAACATTTAAAACCAATCAGGTAAATCTTCATCTCTGCTTTGCCTACAAGTGCTGAGAAGCTGGGCATGGTGGCTGGTGCATGACTGTAATTCCAACATTCAGGAGGTTGAAACAACAGGATCGTTGTGAGTTCAAGAACAGCCTGGGCTAGGAAGTGAGCTCAAGGCCAGCCTGAATTGCATAGCGAGACCTGGCCTCCAAAGGAATAAAAAATTAAAAAAAAAAAAAAAAAAAAAAAAAAAAAAAAAAAAAAAAAAAAAAAAAAAAAAAAAAAAAAAAAAAAAAAAAAAAAAAAAAAAAAAAAAAGTGATGAGAAAAGTCATCAAGCCAGTAAAAGAGGAAAAAGACAAAATAAAAAGTAAAACAACACAAGAAACTTTATAATAAACATTATCAGTCTTGAGCTAGTCTATTTCTGTGCTAAGTTTTGATGTAAGATGACTTAGTGGGCCAGAGGCATACCTCAGCTACATAAAGCCTGACTGGCAAGCCTGAGGTCCCAAGTTCAATTTCCAGTATTAAAAAAAAAAGTTAGAAAAAGAAAAGATGACTTAATACAGATACCCCACAATTGTCCCTTAAAGCCATTTACTGACACCACTAAAATTAACTATCCTGGAAAAAAAAGTAAGCCTGCTCATTTTAAATTTGAAAATCAACTTATAGGGGCTGGCGAGATAGCTCAGTGGTCTAAAGTGCCTGTTTAGGCAAGCTTAGGCAACCACAGAGTCCGAGGTTTGATCCCAGGCACCACATGTTGTGCCAGCCCCACCCACACAGCAGGCTGAGCCAGCTGTAACATAAAATAAACAAATAAATAAATAAATAAAAATAAATTTACAAAAAGATATGGCCAGTCGCTTATGTTCTTAACAGCATTCCTCTATCTCAAGAAATTTTAATAGCTATTTAGTAAATATGTATTTATTTTACTTAGTAAAACAGAGTATCAACAGATTTAACACAAATAGTAGTTTCATAACTGTGTATCTTTTAAATCTGAAGAACAGATTTTATAAAGAACTGTATTGAGTCTATTCCTTATAAAATTTAATTCTCAGGCTTAGTTTTTAAACAAGGTGGCCAAAAAAAGATTTCAAATTGACTTTAAAATGTGGTATTTTGCTACAAGAAATAATCTTTGAAAAACATTGTTCCTGTCAGGTGTGGTGGCACATACCTATAGGTCCAGCACCTGGGAGGCTGAGGCAGAGGGATCACCATGAGTTCAAGACCTACCAAGGCTTACAGTAAGTTCAAAGCCAGTCTGAACTATATAACCAAAGCCTCCTTCAAAAACAAACAATTGTTCTACATCTGAATATATTGAAATACAGTATTTGTGCTAATGTCATTTTTAAATAAATATAATCATTGTTAAAATCTACTGAACATTTGTTATGTACCAATCACATTATATATATATATATATATATATATATATCACATTTATCTTTTCAATAATCCTATCAAATATAGTTTATTATAATCGAAATTTTACTGAAGAGAAAGTTGAGGGATAAAGAGTCAAGAAGTTCACTTGCATAATAAACAGAATTACAAGTCAATCTTTCTCCATAGTCCATGCTCTGTAATAGAAAGTATACCCTCTTGCATGTCAAGGACCATCCTTCAGACTGAGAATTCAAAGATAAAAATAAAAATAAAAATAAAAAATAAAGGAGGAGGAGAAGACGAAGACGCAGAGGAAGAGGAAGAGGAAGAGGAAGAAGAAGAAAAAGAAGAAGAAGAAGAAGAAGAAGAAGAAGAAGAAGAAGAAGAAGAAGAAGAAGAAGAAGAAGAAGAAGAAGAAGAAGAAGAAGAAGAAGAAGAAGAAAGGAGGGGGAGGGGGAGAGGAGGGGACGAGAGGGCAGGAGGAGGGGGAGGAGGAAGAGGAAGAGGAGAAGGAGGATCTCTGTTAATGTTTTCAAAGAGTTCACTGCTATACACATAGAACTAATAATCTCTTTGATGATAAGATCTTCTAGTAGTATGACTTAATTGCCTGTAGAGTTTAAATCAGTATGAATGACTCTTCATATCTGGCCTGTACCTCAGGTTTCAAACCTGAGCAGATTGAATAGTGAGAAAAACAAGGAAAAAGAAAGAACAGAAATGTTGACTGGAACAGTAAGGGCTATCATAAGACCTTGACTGTGCACTAGGCAATCAAGAGCCAAAGAAGAATCTTTTAAAATGACAAATCAACTGTTTTAGTAGAGGAATGAAATAAAATGAAAAACACCTTTCAGTGCTATTGAGCACATTATAGAAGAGGCAAAAAACTACATAGATTAACGTTCAGTAGGAATCTCTCTGAAATACAGAACAACATTGAAATAGAATAGTATTAAGGAGAGGAGAAAGAGTAAAGAGATATTTCCAAAGATTAAAAACTAAATGTTTACAGGAAAGACAAAAAACAAGGATGAATCAAGGCCACGTCTTAAGTTTCTAGCTTTAAAAATTGGGAAAATAACATTAAATGGATAAAGAAAAAAAAGCAACAGGGGTTGAGGGGAATCAAGATATAATTTATTTTTAAAACAACCTATAGTGAAAAAAATAGGATAGATATACAGCTAGTTTCTCTTAGTTCAATGAGATGAAAGTTTTGTACTAAGTGTTTAGACAAGATATCATGTCTGCATCTTGAACTCTGAATAACTACTATGAAGACAATATGCAATGTATTAATTGTAAGTGTCCTACTAATCTTTTAAAATTGTCTCATTGCTATTTCTTTCTCATTAAATTTAGAAATAAAAAATAAAACAATCTAATATAAATCACGTTGTAAATCTTGACTTCTATATTAAAAATTAGGACTTTTGATACAGATATGTGGTAGAAAATTTACTTTGCATTTGCCCTGAATTTGATCCCCACTTCCACAGGGAAGGAAAGGAGAGAAAGGAGGAGAGAAATGAGAAGGAAGGAAGGAAGGAAGGAAGGAAGGAATGGGCAGAAAAGGGAGGAGGGGGGATGGGAAGGAAAGTGAGAGGGTCTGGAAGGGAAGGAAGGGGAGGGGAAGGGAAGGCAGGGAAGAGAGGGGAGAGAAAGGGAAGGGAGGGAAGCTACTTTCTGCATGAAATATAACTCCTTCTTCCACACACCATGGGGGATCAATCCAAGCCTCATGGAGTATATGCAATCTAAGTTTCTTAATCATGTTTTTTTTTAGGCTTTATTTGTATTTTCTTGACAAAATGCATCTAATATTAGCAATGAATGATTTCTGCTTGGAAAGGAAAACCTAAAATAAAAATTAAAAAAATCAAACTCCCTAAAACCCCAAAGCACTGATTTATGTACTGTACATAATTAATGCATGTGAGTTAAGACTTTGATACAGCTTTAACACTTTGATGTCAGGAAGAGAAAGAAGTTTCAGCGCTGTCTTTTATACTTAGTCTTTTTTTTAAATATGAATTTAGGACAGGGTCTACAGAGTGTACAGGGTGTACAAGGTCTCACTATGTAGATCAGATTCATAGTGATTCTCCTGTTTTCAGCCTCCCAAACACTGGGATTATAAGCACACGCCACCATTCCCACTCTCAATCACTGTGTCGGCATGCCCCTGGGGCTGGGCTAGCATGGCACACCACGGATTGAACCCCAGCCTCTGCACTCTGCAGAATACTTAGTATTAAAGAATACATGTATTTTAAATAAAGTTGAGGTCACCAGACATCAATTCAGTGCTACTCTTAGTGATTTTCTTTAGGAAGTTAAGTTTATTAATATGCATAGTAATATTTACCATTAAAATTACTGTCTTAAAATTAACACTTTGTTTTATTAACACTTGGTTGAATTATGAGCATCAATTTCAAAGAACAAAAACAAATTCAGTATGATAAAAGTTCAAGTATATAACTATAAAAATAGTAATTGTTTTATAAGTCTTTGTTGTCACTCAGCAATTATATCTTTTACCTTTAAATGGATATTCAAGGCAAAGTAAAAGCTATTTTATTTTCTAAACATTAAATCTAGAATTATCCATATAAAAAATAGTAACACTGGGATTGTCAAACTATTCTCCCTCAATTTGATATCTTTGCACATGTACAGACCATTTACTTTGAAAACTAAATGAATACACAGGCTTATTCTTAACACATGGCTAATTCTATTTATCTCCTAGGAAACATAAAATAAGTAGCATGAAGGAAAGTTAGGAAAACTGAAACAGAAAGCATAATAAACAATGATTAATTTATAATCTATAATAATAAAGGCATCCTGGTACATTTTATCAGATACTTCTTTCTTGAGACAATTTTTAGATCTATGTCTACATTGTGACATAGTTATATAATCCATGAACCTCCAGGTAAGGAATACTATCATTCAACAAAAAGTCTCAAATTTACAATTTAAAATTCTGCAGCTTGACCAACAGGTGGTGCTCACTCTCCACTTACAAAGAAAATAAATATCCCTGAAGCATTACACAGTGAAATATTTTTAGCCTAACTGCCAACATAAAGAATCAAACGTTAGCAAATTCTATACATATAATATAAACATCAAATTAACTCTCGTCTGTGGAAAGGAATGTAATTTTGGCTACCTTCCAAAAGAATTTTAGACTAAGAAACACCATCTATAAACAACTATTATTACTATTTTTGAAACGTTGCTTTAAAAGTGAATATTCAGAACTATAAAAAATGTTAAATAACTCAGAAATAAGCAAAATATTGCTCCAATGTGCAAAAACAAATAATTGACATTAAGCTATTTTATGCCAATTTAGTTTGTATTTTACCATTCTTACTGAGCATTTAATAATCTTAAATTCATTAATAAATTTTAAAAACAAAAACAATTTTAAAAACAAAAATTAAGAAATTCTGGAATTCAGCAAAACAAGGATTGACGTATTCTTGAAAACTGAAAAAATAAATAGCATTATTTTCTTTACATATAATAAGACCGATGACCCACCTGCATAACTGAATTCTAAATGCAACTATTTTGACAAAAATCAATGCTAGTACTTGTCAGAATGACGATAAAACAATTTCACTTCTGAAGTGCCAAATATCCAGGTAGGGATTACATTATATAAAATAAATTTATAGCTTATCTGTTATATAGGAAATTTTTATTTCTAAAGGAAAAGATCTAACAAACCACAGAAATTCTCAAAGACAGTTTCATATAGTTTAATAAATACCCCAATAATAACTTGTAGTCCATTTAAACTGTACTCTTCTTCTTAGCTAATATAAACATAAGGTAAACAGTATTTAATGACTAAGCTGTTTAAAAAACAGAAGGCACTAAGAAAAAAAATACCTTCATGTACAGAATTCAAACACAGAAAAAGTTATTTCCACCCTCTTAGCCAAAGTAGATAAATAAAGCAGGATAGACATAAATTGAAACCAAAATCTAAGTAAAACTTTATCAATGATCTTTTACTTTTACTGTAAGTATCTAAAGCTTTAACTTTTCCTTAACAAAAGTTAAATGCTACTAACTTTGCTGATAGTGTCAAGATAAAATCAACACAAATTCAGTCTAAAAGATGAGAAACAATGTTTTCGTCCTAGATAGAAAATACAAATGAATTCTAGATGGCAAAGTGTTCAACATGAAGCAGCTCATTGCTTGGCAATACACTATCGCTGTCACACAGAATACAAACAGAAGTATAAACATTTTATAATTCTTAATTCAATTTGTTTGATTTTTAAATACTTTTTTATTCATTGGAAGTAATAATCAAGTAAATTTAACCTAATCTAGTCCAACCAAATTCATTCTGAAGTTTTCTAAGTTAAAAAAAATGTAAAATATAAAACTGCAGCATTTATAATGTGCATTTATTTTTGCAATTTATGATGTTTTTCATGTATATCATATTGAAATTCTACCCTAAATATTAAAATGAACTTTATATAGTAGCAGTATATAATTAAAATAGTAAAATATTTTTCATTTATTACCTCCATTACATTACTGCCAATACACATAATTTGAATGTGAGTACATATTGGATGAAGTGGTCTCAAATTTAAATTTTTATTCTAAAGCACAGTCTAATATATAAATTTTTATAACACTTCTTTAAAATTGGAAATCATTTAGTCAGGATCTACAAAAATCTTGTTTGATGTATTTATGACATACAGGATAAATTAGCTCCTTTGGCCAATCTGCCTTACACTTCTCTTACTCATCTGTCCTTCTTCCCACAAAACCCACTCAAGTATGTTTTGTACGTACACAGTTTGAAAAGCTACCTTCTCATACACAGACAAGAAGGCTAACATCATAAAAACATGCACTAGAAAACAAAGATAATCTGGTTTATCAAGAGAAAAACTCAGTCACAATGTAAAAGTTACTGAAAAGGAAAGAAAACTCTAAAGAATAAACTTATTACTACATAACTTCCATTTTAAATAAAGCTATATATTTAGAAAAACTCACTGACTTTTATTTTCCCCAAAATCGCTAAACACCTATGCTTTCAAATTATAAAAATAGAATTTATTTATTTATTTGTTTGTTTGTTTGTTTATTAACAGAAATGACAATCTGCTTCTGCTCATGACTGGCTGTTTTTCCTGTAAGGCCTGGGTCCCTAGGTAAGTTATCCACTCTGCAGGAGCTGATTGAAGCAGTGCATGTGAAATTCAGAAGGCTCCAGGAAGAAATAAAGAGTGTGGACACAATAACCCAAGAAAATGTCAGTCGACAATCTGAAAAAAAAGGGTAGATGTCATGGAAAAATCATTAGGTATATCTTCCTAGAACATCTGAAATGATGAGTAAATGAACCTAAATGTCCAAATTTAGATCTCACATTTGAAAGATTCAGAAACTTAACTCCTTAGCATTCCAAAAAATTCATCCATTCTTATAAAGAATTCTGGTTAGCATCTCTACAAACTGTAATTTTTGAAAGCAGAAACAGATCACATCATTTAAGTTGTTCAAAAGCATTTTAAAGTAACTGCTGCTTATGCTATGGAATATATCAAATGATTTAACATCTACCTCTATGACTCAAACAGTTTAGGAATTTAAACAAAATGATTTTCAAAAGTTTCAGTCAGCATCAAAGAAAATACACTTGACATCTAATGTTCAAGTCTGCCAAAGATGTGAACTGTGGTGTCCTTACAGAAGAACTAATTCAATTCTGCCTGTCTGTTGAAAACAACCTGGTCTAAAGACCAATGAACTTAAGACATTTTTTTTCTCAATTTCAACTTTTGGAATTGTATTTAAAAATGCTACTAAGGAGAAAGAGTATTGTTTTATTTAAAGGTGTGAATCAAATTTTCTGCACTATTATCTGGACAGTTATAAAAATTAGTAACTATAAAGATGTTTTTATTTTATTTCCAAATGGGTATTTTTTACTATAAAATTTAGCAGGCTCTATATAAAGAAGACCCATAATATCCTACATAGTTTCATTTAATTTTATTTTACTAGGCAATTTGAGACAACCTGGAAGTCAAGCTCCTAAACCTAACAACTATTCATTTTTAACATAAAATAACTGGTAATTTTATACATAAATAAAAAAACAAAGAGGGTAAATAAAGATCTAATTTTTATTACCCTAATTTTATATAATAAAAGCTTACACACAAGTTCTGCTACTTCCAAAATGATTGAAAATGACTTACAAAGATCTTTACAAAAGAAATGAATATTGCATATACAAGATAGTTAGGATAAATATACAGCTACTTTCTCTTAGTTCAATGAGAACAAAGGTTTGTACTAATATTGTTTAGACATGATATCATGTCTATATCTTGCTCTCTGAATAACTACTACAAAGACAATATGCAATATATCAATTATTATAACTGTCTTTTGAAGCTGTTTCATTACTATTTTATCTTTTTTCTCATTAAAATGAATAAGACTTTTTTAAAAATATGCTTAGAAGTCTAAAACAATATAGTCTATAACCAGATAACAGAAAGTAAAATACAATATAGTAACATATATACAAGTATACAATAAGTAACAGATCTACTAGATATTCATTTGTACAATTAAATCGATTGATGGAGTAGTCACTATGAGACTTGTAACTTTTAGTGTATTTTTGTATCTGTTAAATCTAAGAAAAAATACTAAAAATCTCTGCCTTCTATTATTTCCACAACTTTTTAATCTCTGACCTTTAGCTTTACTTTGTTGCTCAGTATGGCAAGTAGAGAGTCTTAAAATAATAGGGACACACATATATGAAGATGAAAAAAATCTAGATGATTTTTACAACTTTAAAAACATACTTTAGTAAAAGAGTTTTGAAAACGCTTTTTCCCAGAGAATTCTTGATACTGTTATAAAATATGAATTTTACTAAATATTTTGGCATATATTTATAATAGCTTGCCTATGCTGCAAAAGCCTCACACCTTTCTTATATAGCCCTTGAAGATATAATTCTAATGAACAAAAGTTTCTAAGTATTTAAGTTGTAGTATCATACAACCTCAAAAAAAAAAAAAAAAAATGGAGAAGTGACACATTCCTACATAGAATGTGATAAAAATCATTATTTCCAGAAAATGCACATCAGTTATTAACATAAATAGAGTATATTAATTATACACTAGGGGACATGATTTTCAAATTTTGGGGGACCATAAAAATTTAGAATTTGGCCTATTGATTCCCAGAATGATAATTTCTACAAACTTACAAATGTCTATTATGGTTTTTGACTCTGTTACTAACAAAACTTCAGTGTGTCTCACTCTTAATGGTAGATATATGTACTGATAAAACAGCAGAACTAATTTTAAGAATACCTCCTAGTAGGACAGGCAATCCAACCATTTCTCATGGCGTGATTGAAATATGACATTTCTGTGCGCCAACTCATCATATGTTTTTCTGAAAAACATGCCACAAATTTGGACCAATCAATAAGGCAGTTGGTCAAGGCTAATTTATTTGAAAAAAACTGATGTCATTCAATGTAATTCAATTGATACATCCAAAGAAAAACAAGATTTATGCTAAAAAAAATAAAAAACAGCATAATGATTATACCTTTATGACTCTAAAGTCATCATTAGTCAAAAACAATTCCACCAATAAAACAGGAGAGGTTATCCCTTATATACAGATAAACTGTTTCAAACACAATCCCGGGGGGAAAAAAGGAATTCATATTGCTTTCCTATTTTATTCAATCAAGGCTTAGAAGCCTGTCTAAATTAGTCTTTGGCCTGAAGAAACAATCACTTTTAAATTAGCTTTCAAAATAATTCACCTAAAAAAAAATCTTACAAAATTAAGAGGTGATATTTTCTAACCAAACAGCTGTAATTAAAATTCTTTCCTTCTTAGAGAATTCTGTCTATAATTTGTGTTGTGAGGTGCATTTTGGTCATTCTTATATTATGATACAGGATATAACTTTTGCTTTTGTCTAAAGATTTTGTTTTAAAATAAAAAAAAATTTAAGCCAGGCACGGCAGCACACGGCTGTAATCCCAACACTTCAGAGGCTGAAGCAGGAGGACTGGTGCCAGTTCGAGACCAGCCTGGGCTACAAAAGTGAGTTCAAGGCCAGCTTGAACTGCATAGCAAGACTCTGTCTCAAAAAAGACAAAAAAAAAAAAAAATTAAAAATTAAAAAAAATAAGGGTACTGGTAGGGAAGTTCAAAAAATATTCAGCTGCAACATATCTTCTCAACAGAGGAATGGATTTTAAAACAAAGTATTTTATATAATGGAGTATTACTGTTCTAATAAACAAAGGATAAACTTGAGGTTTTTATAGGTAAAGAGGTGCAACTAGAGATCATACTCATAAGAGAAATAAACTGGATCTGCACTTGTAAACATTGTATTGTCTCATTGGGGTAAGAACCCAAAAGAGTAAACAGGATCTGAAAGGTACAATGGACACTATAAAAGGGAAAGAAACCATTCAAAGGGAAGGAACAACTGAGATGAGAGAAAGCACAAGAGAAAGAAGTGAAAAACTATATGTGTATATACAAAGGATAGCTTGGATAACTATATTGCTGATTTTTTCTGGTCTATTGAAAGAAGTTAATGCTTATTTTTTTCTAGTTCTTTTTAATTTTGTTATAACCTTTTTATCAATTTTACCACTTATATTTGGTAAGCAGCAACCTAGTTTAAAACAACAACATGCAATATAACAATCACTGTTGAATTCTTATTTTGTTTAGTAAAATTCTGGATTGTTTCTAATGTATTTTACTATTTTGTGTATTCTCATTAAAAAACAAAATAAAAAAGTTATAACAAAATTTTTAAAATTTCTTCCTCATCAAACTCTTCACCTAATTAAAGAGGTTAGGAAATAATTCAGTATTTGAACTGAATTGCTCACCATTGACATATATATATATATATATATATATATATATATATATATATATACTAATTGTTTTATAATATAAACATGAGATTCACATTAGAGATTTCTTAATTTTAAGAAAAATCTATATGGAAAAAGAAAGACAAAATTCACACTTTGAGCAATTATTTACTTTATAAAAAGTGAAAATTTTTAAGCCAAAAATATTGCAAAATTTAGACGAAGTTCAATGTACAGAAAATAATTATATTCAGTTTCTAATAAGATATCTGAGAGAACTTCAAATGCTATCATTTTAAGAAAATAACTGTACTTGAAAATGTGCAGCCTCATCACTACATTTTGGTTCAAATCCAGCTAGTGTCAGTAGCACTACCAGATATGTATGTCAATACAAACATACTTTCTACATCTGAAAAAGGGATTGTCGTATGTAAGCAGTCTTCAAAAGACCATCGCCTTATTGACTAGTCTCTAAAAATAATAAACATATGATTAGCTGTAACACACAGGTAAATGTAACACAATGAGAAATTATCACCACTAGTATCGACTGAGTTAGTATCAACTCAATGAACATATTTAGGAAATATCTGCAGTCTCAGTTTGAGTCTAGTAGAACCATGACAAAACAGCACACACAGACAAACAATCAACACCACCAATTTTGTTTGGTTTTTATTATATTTTGGCCTTATAAATTAAGATCTAATGTAAACAGAGCAGAGTTAATCCACTTTCTTTCATTGGAAAAAATAACCAATATAAATGTAAGCATGAATTTGGGGAAGTACTATGTATTACTACTACTATTCTGATGATAGTTGTTTTTTCTTTTACCAGAAGTCTTTCCTATTAAAAAGTTTTGAAAAATAAATACTTTAAGTAGGTAATACTTTTTCATAGCTGGGTCTGGCAGTCAGGGTATCTACAAGGCCAAATTATTATTACAGACATGCATGTATTACAGACATGCTATTTGTTTTTCCACTCTTTTTCTTTTCAGACATTATCTGGTCTAAAATAGCATCATAATTCTGTTCACTAATGGGATGTTTGCTTGTATATTAAAATTTTCTCTTTTTAGGACTAAAGTGCTTGCTTAGGCAGGGCTAGGTGGTCTGGTTCACCAGCATATTGTGCCAGCCACATTTCCAGGGTGCAGAGATTGTGATTAACATTGGGCATGGCATGGCCATATAGCTCTGAGGATTAAAGAACCTGCAGGTGCAGGGGCCAGGGGAACCCAGCCCTCAGGGAACACTAAGACAGCAATTGAGACTGGGCATGGTGGCACACCTATAATCCCAGCTCTTGGAAGGCAGTAAATGGGATTTCTATAAACCTGATCTAGGGCTGGGGAGATAGTTCAGTAGATTAAGTGCTTGCTTGGTAAGCACAAGGTCCTGAGTTCAATCCCTGGTACCCCCCCCAAAAAAAAGTGTGATCTAGTAGTGAGACCCTGAACACCATATAGACCCTTCCCTAAAATAAAAAAAATAAAAAAGACTGGGTGTGATGGCACTCCTGTAATCCCAGCTCTTAGGAGGCTGTAAACAGGGGTATCACAATAAATGGGACCTAGTAGTGAGACCCTGAACATCCTGTAGACCCTTCCCTAAAATATAAAAAATAAAAATAAAAAGACTGGGTGTGATGACACACAGCACTTGGGAGGCTGTAAACAGGAGACTCAGTAGGAGTCTGATCTATGTGTACCGAAATCCTGAACACCTGTATACCCTGCCCTAAATATAGGAAGAAATAAAAATTCTCACTTTAAATTTCAAATGGAAAAAATAAATAAAACAGAACCAAATGTTCTCTTAGCATTTAAACAACTTTTTTCTTAATTATGGGCATGAGGTTGGCACACCATGTGGTACCAGGGTTGGAACTGTGGTCCCTGAGATTACCTAAGCTTGCCTAAGCAGGAGCTTTAGACTGCTGAGCCATCTTGCCAGCCCCTTAAACAACTTTTAAGAGTATAAAAGGGACTGTAAATCAAAGATGAAAAATCACTGAGGTAGAGAAAATTTAGTCTCCTCAAATACTGCTTTTAATAGGGGGCAAGAGGTGTCATATTCCATGCTCCTTCCATTCTATTATTTCACAATCCAAAGACATGTATCATCATCCATTTCAATTCGATTACATTTTAAATCTAAAATAATAATCTATGATTGACTATAAGCTTTGATAGTCTGAAATATATTTGTAGCAACCAACATTTTGTAAGAATTTTTATTTACTATCTTATTCTTCTTTTAACTTATTTTTCTTCAAGTACTAGCATTCCTGAAAAACAATTTTAATCTTAATCTGAATTACTGTTTTTCACTACTAATTATATTTCAAGTGTTATCATTTCATTTTATATTCCTTAGTTCAGCTGGATAGGTTCACTTAACATAAGCTAATCAAATAATGAGCTAATCAAATAATGTGTAAGTAGCTTTAGGAGGAATTTTCTGAATTCCAATCAAATTTCTTATTCGAATTAAGAATTTATGGAATAAATTTACTTTTCAGTGGCTATTTTCTTTACTCAAATAAATCTAAGTTTAGCCAACAAGATCAATATACATATCTGTCTTAATTTTGCCCATTACGTTACCAAGAACAAAAGTTAACAAGTGCAGTCCAGAGAAAGGGATTCTCTCAAAATTATCAACACAAAAATTAACACCTCTAATTTTAGCTCCTTCCCTCACAGGCAGCCAATATTCCTATTGCCTCATATCTCTGCCTAATGTATTCCGGATTAAAAACCATTTCACATTCTCTTGGGATGGAGGTCTTTCTGTGACCCTCTTTTACAACAGAAGAAAATGAAATGTTTCAACAGGAACCAATTCTCTACCCGATGTCTAAATAAAAAGCACCTTTTTTTTTCTAGAAAATAATAGTTTGCCATTTTTTTTAATTCTCCAAAAAGAAGTAGCATTGCCTGTTAGAAAAGATAAACTTTCTAAGATTCAGTTTTGGGGGCCGGGGAAATAGCTCTGTGGCACAAGTGCCAGCCTGGCAAGTGCAAGGTCGTGAGTTCAAACCTGTCGCAAAAAAAAAAAAAAATCTTTGAGGCTGGGCAGATAGCTCTGTGGCACAAGTGCCTGACTGCCAAGTGCAAGAGCAAGGTTGTAAGTTTGAACCCCAGTCTTAAAAAAGAAAAGATTCCGTTTTGCCATTGGAAAGGTGAGGAGGTAAGACCTGGCTTATAAAATATAATAAATCAAAAGCCTTATGAGGATGAGCCAGGTGGAAAAGAGGAGAAAGGTAATTCGGAGCAGAAAAATGTATGGGAGAAGCATGCTCTAAAAAACACATGAGTTCAGCTAACATAGAAAAAAAGAGGAGCTACAACGATAGCCAATATTTTGGTCCTACCCTTTAAAGTCAGTGAGGACTCAGGACATAAGACAATCTGTACTATAACATCCTGTAACTCAGTGGTGTCCCAAATTTTCTGTTCCAGGAGATTATGGGGCTACAGAGGAAAAGGACTGGCGATGCATAATGTGCCTAAGGAGTCATCTAGAGAGAAAACATTCTCTTAGGCTCTCATAGAGAGCAATGGCGGTGACTCATACAGAGGGCTGACAATGACAAAAGTGCTACACAACACACTATACATGGTTTCAAAACCCCTGAGGGGATTTGACGGACCATGTCAGATACAAAAGTTATATGTTTTCCTATACAAGACTTGCTTCAACTTGGCCTTAACCATCCAGCAGAAAACTTTAACCATGAGGCATAAAAAGTAAAGCCAAGTAAGTATGCTGAGCTATAAAAGGCTCAAGTCAATATTTTCTGACAATGCCAGCTCTGCTGATAACCCACTAGTATTATGGAATATTGGACTATACACACAACTACTTTCTCTTAGCTCAATGAGAAAAAAAATTTTGTACCAATAATAATTAGAAAAATTATCATGCCTGTATCCTATACTCTGAATAACTACAAGGACAACAATGTGCATTGTATTAATTATTGGGGATATACTACTAACACATTTTGAAACTGTCTCATTATTTATTTACATAAATAAATAAATAAATAAAGATTTTTAAAAGTTGGGGTCCAATAAATTTACAGCACTCACTCACTATTACTTGGTTTGATTTTCACAGACCGTTTAATGGGTTTTTAAAAAATATTAATCTCATTTATCATGTATTTTTTTTGCTATATGGCACAGTTTTGCAGTACTGTACAATATACAGATGTTAAAATTACATAGGTTTCAAACTTAGAAGAAAATGGTTAAGAATATTATAAGTGTATTTAAAAGTGTAAAAGGTTTATAAGAGTGTGGGAAGGGTTTACAAAGCCTCTGTCTGTCTGTCTGTCTGTCTCTCTCTCTCTCTCTCTCTCTCTCTTTCTTTCTCTCACACAAGTGTCTGGAAAGTACATTCTGCGATAAGTGAGAGGCCGTTATATATCAGACCTCAGTACAGGAGTCATTGCCTGAAGACTACTGAAGGGTATCAGATGCAGAACCTGAGCAACTGCAATATCCAACAACTATTACATTTAGCTTTAAACCTTACCTGCAACTGTTTGCATAATGGGAGAGTAGCACATATTTGTGTATTGTTGGAAGAATGTTTAACTTATACAGCAAAATTTTATGTATTTCTGATGGGAAGGAAACATATTATTGGGTATATGTACTCATTGATGGTATATTCTTTGAATATTTAAATGGGGAAAGCATATTTCAGAGTACCTAAAATGGTCTTAAAGATTTAATTTATAGTGCTACAAAATGAATAAAAAAGTAAAACTGATGGATTTGGTAAGTTACAGCTGTCTCTTAGTATTTGAGTGGAACCAACTGCAAGACACTTAGAGATAACCAAGTCTACAGATGATCAAGGCCTTTATGTGAATTGATACATTAATTGCATATAACCTACACGTACTCATATTCTTAAAATTATCTCTAGATTATAGTACCTAAGACAATGTAAATCTTACATAAATAGTTCTTATAGTATATTATTAGGGAATAAAGACATTCAAAAGGTCTACACAGGTTCAGTGCAGATGTAATCATTTCAAATATTTTTTCCATAGCTAACTGCATCTGCAGATATGGAACTTGTGGATATAATAGGTCAAATGTAATAATAGCAAGTTTTACAATTTTTAATTCTAGACTCAATTCTTTGCTATAAATGAGGTAGGTCAAAGTATGGTGGCTAAGAATATGAATTCTTATGCTATCCTGCCGAAATTATAATCATGGTACTGAGTTTAGCTGTCATCACCTTGTACTTCAAGTTTCCTGATCTAGAAGATAGAGACAACAGCGCAGTAACATTGCAAAGAAACACTATGAGAGTTAACACTATCTAAAATGCTTACAAGAGTGACTGGTTCAAATATTAACTATTTTTATAATTCAGCTTGGAACTTTTTTATCAAACCAAAATCTTAGTATTTTTACATGAAAGAAGTTTTTGCTGTGTTATATGTTAATTAGTTTTTCATTCTTAATAGGGGAAATAGGCAAACCCTGTATTCTTTTACATCATGGTGTTCACAGAATGCTGAGTTACAATATTTTCAATTGGGTAAAATTGAAGATTTTACATAACAATAACTTAAATCTTTATATCTCCAATTTCTATAATTAACAGTATTCTGAGTATCAAAAACAATTAAAGGATACTATAAATACTGAAACTGATACTTACGGCATATTATACACATTCATTTAATAATCAGGTCTTCCTCAATTACAATCATTTGTTGGTTATGCTACTTACATTTTTAAGATATATGTTGGACCACTTGCCTTGCAAGCACAGGGTCCTGAGTTCAATCCCTGGTACCACACACAGAAAAAGATAAGTTGGGTTTTGGGGGATTTATTATAAAATCCAAAACATAGTGGTCTCGGGTGCCAGTGAGATAGCCCAGCAGAATAAACACCTATTTATGAAAGCACATGGGGCCAGGTTCAATCCCTGGTGCCAAATGCTGCACCAGCTCTGCCTCTAAGGCATGCTGATCCAGCCACTGAGACCTGGTGTGGTGACCCCTGCCTATAATCCCAGCCCTGGAGAGGCTGAAAACAGGATAATCACTGTGTAGTGAGACCCTGTACCAAATACATTAAAAGAAAAGTCTGGGAAGTACCTTATAACCTCTCATTCGTTGGTGTATCACAGTGCATAACACAGTACCATTATTATATTGTAAGTTATGAACTTGAATCATGAAGAAGTTCTATGTTCTCAATATGGTCTCTTTAAGGAGACACTGTAAAAAAAAAAAAAAAAAAAAAAAAAAAAAAAAAACTTATTTTAAGGGGGAAAGCTTTATATTTAAATGAGTGGCCTCTGGTCGTCTAGAAAGGTATCTCTTTCATAGTATAAAATCTTATTTTATTTATATAATGGCTTTAAATTTTAAGCATCCATCTGGCAGGAAATAATTTCATTTAACTCAAATGTGATGGGAAACATAATAAGGTGATACATACAAAATTTCTCACATGTTGGTCAATCAGTGAAGACAGCTTTACAGATTCAGGTTTTTGTTTCTTCCCTTAAAACTTAGAGAAATACTACTTTTTCTGTTTTCACCATAAACAGATAAAGAAATTGGTTTTTTTTTTTTTTTTTTTTTTTTTTTGCCATTTCTCACTATTCTGACTTTTTTCTTCCTCTTCTTTTGTTTGTAAGACTTTATACACTAAAGCTATGGAATGAGAAAGAATATTATTGTATTAATAAGAAAAAATTTGTAAAAGTAGCAAGAATAACAATAGTTGGAATATAACAGTAACAAATAATTTGAGTGCCTACAGTATTTAAGCACTATGTTACATAAAGTATACTGTGTATACAATAATCCTATGAAGAATATACCATTAGCATTTTACAGATCAGAAAAACTGCTTCAGAAAGGTTTATTAACTGAATCAATTATTCCACAAAATTATGACATTTTGCCTCCACTCCTATCTTTTTTCTCTAAGGCAGAAAAATCTATTCCCAACTGAAAAGGAAACAAGGGCCAGGGAGAGAGCTCAGAGGCACAAGTGCCTGCCTGGCAAGTGCAAGATCCTGAGTTCCATTCCTGGTTTTGGGGGGTGGAGGGAATAAGAAGCATTCTAGGGGTCTGGAAGATGGCTCAGTAGAATAAGCGCTTGGCTGGCAAGTGCAAGGTCCTGAGTTCAATCCCTGATACCGCAAAAAAAAAAAAAAAAAAGGAAATAAATCAAGTAATCTTAAAAAACAAAAACAAAACAACAACCAAAAAAAAACCTTAAATGAACAATTAAACAAATTTGGTTTTCAAAAGCAAATACCCTTCGTCCAACTTTGGCATTAAGATACTTTACCTCAGAATGTTTAATTATGTCAGAAATTACGCAAAGTATAGTTTAATAAATGGTCTTGTGATTACAACATAATTTGAAATAGTCTACTAACTTAAACAAAAATTATTTTTCACTAGAACTCTGAAAAAACTTTAAGAGCTTTCCCAAAACTGAAAAATAGCAACTTAAAAATTCATAAATTGTGCGTTCAGAACTTTACTTTATTACACAACCCTTGATCCACTGCTATATAAGACAACCTCTGAAATCTGTAACTTAAGAATCAGTCCAGAATTTAAGGTTATTTTAAACAACAAGCAGTGACTTGAACATGTCCTTCATTTATATACTATATGTTCTACATATGAATGCTTCTATCTTAACAACAAAAAAACTACAGATAATTCATCATTATCTGTTGCACTGAGTTGAGATTTAAACTCCTTCCCTTTTAATATTACCTCTGAGACAAACTGTCAGCAGACTCCAAGTAACTTCAAGTACTGCTATTCCTGCCTTTAACTGCCTTTTAGAGCCAGTCAGCACCATAAAATGTACAACTTAAAAGAAAAGGCAAATGAAGGAAAGGTTAAGTACAGTATTATTAAGGTCACTGTGTGGTAACTTCAGGGCCCCAGGGCAGCAAAGTCAACAATGCTAGCATTTCCTTTCTTACTTTCAAATCACCATGTTCATGCTCTTCTTTGTAAATCTGCACCAAGGAAGTTTGAGAATCCTTCCAAATATGTATTAAGTGACTGTTATTTTCTAGTTTTTCCATAGGAGTATTTTTATCATTTCAAGAATCTCAATTTCATAAGCTTAGAAAATTTCAAAAAAAGATAAGACTTGCAGTGATGACAGGAAAGGATAACTGCTCACACTGTTTTGTTTTTAAGTTGAAGAAGAAAGGAATCCTACTCACAAAAAAAGTGCATGTGATAAGAAGCTAATAATAAATCTATGAGAGAGAAGGATGATGGCCCACTGACAGATAATACTAAGCAGCCTCTAAGTCAATGATGGTGAACCTTTCATAGCTTTCAATGATAATAAACAGCCCCATTGTGGCATGTGTGCCATAGGTTCACCACCACAGCTCTATGCTTTAAGATGGAAATTATACTCAGGCATTTTATCTTTCAAAACAAAAAGCTGTTCTCCATATCCTGATTCATGCTCACATGGCCTCAACTAGCATAATAATGCAGTACCTTACAGAAATCAAAAGACAGAAATGTCACCTTTTGCCGGGCGTGGTGGCACGCACCTATAATCCCAGCACGTGGGAGGCTGAGGCAGGAGGATCAGTGTGAGTTCGAGACCAGCCTGGGCTACAAAAGTGAGCTCAAGGCCAGCCTGAACTGCATAGTGAGACCCTGTCTCAAAAAAAGATAAAAAAGAAAGAAAGAAAGAAAGAAAGAAAGAAAGAAAGAAAGAAAGAAAGAAAGAAAGAAAGAAAGAAGGAAAGAAAGAAAGAAAGAAAGAAAGAGAAAGAGAGGAAGGAAAGAGAGGGGGGAAGGAAAGAGAGAGGGAGGAAGGAAAGAAGGAAGGAAGAAAGGAAGGAAGGAAGGAAGGAAGGAAGGAGACAGAGAAAGACACAGACAGACAGACAGACAGAGACAGACAGGGAAAGGGAAAGGGAAAGGGAAAGGGAAAGGGACAACACTTTCATATAGAAAAGTAATTTCCTTTCTTCCTATAAAAAAGTGAATCTACTCTTTCTAAACTTACACATCCTAAATAGCAGATTGTCTAATTATAGAAGACCAAGCCATTGCTGTAAGGCAGCCTCAATGGTAGGATGAAAGAAATTTCACACATATCTTCTATTTAAGCAGTCACACATGTTATGACACTGGTCAAACGCCAAAGTGTGAATAGAAAGCTAACTTTTATAAACCTAAGCTTTACTTAACGCCTTCAAACTTAAGACAAAAGGCCTGATATCCTAATTCTGAATGCACTGCTGCTTTAATGGTAAGGTAATCCTATAGTTCAAAAGAACTGCCCTACTTATACAACTATATAAATTTTTTACTACTTTAAGGAAATATGATGGGTTCTTACTTCATTAATATCCACAGCCCAAACTTAACTATTCCATATTATATACTCACCATTTTGTTTAGTCTTCAAATGTAAAATGCTTCAAAATTGACAATTTCCAACTCAGTACATAGCCATTTCATCAAAAAAAAAAAAAAATCTGTTCCTCCCACTTCACCATATGAAGCTAATGCAAGAGACAGTCTTCCTACTTAACAGCAAATTCAAATTACTCAGATAAAATAAACTTTCATTTAGTCAATCACAAATTCTAAGTGATAATATTCATCATATTTCTAAATCAAAGGAAGCAATTTCTATACCATCAAATTGTTATTGAAAATCTGCTGATGCAGCTTTTCTTAGTCCTTTAAACTTCCATTTTTGGTTATTCCTCACTTCTTAACCAGTGAAGAGATACGAAAATTATAAAGCACATGATGAAGTAGACAGTTTCACGTTGTTAGAAGGATACTCTTAAGCCCAACATTTTGCCTGATGAATGACCCTTCCAACATAGGTCTTTCTATTGGAAGCTAGGATGACATCTCTGGAAAAAATCCCAACTAACACTTACATTTACATCTAGCCTTGGGAAACTTGGAGCAAATATACATCCTTTGGAAACAAATATTTCAATTTGAAAATGACAGGACAAGTACTTCCAAAAGCAAAGGCTTAAGGCCATTTACTTTGAACTCTACCCCCTGCTACCACTATGCTGGTGATGGAAGAATTAGACATAGATGCGTTATTAACTCAAAGCAAGCAGACAACTCCAAATGATATCTTTAGTAAAAACACTGCTCTGCTAATTAGCAATTCCAGAAGAGCAGCATAGCAGCAGAGGACTAAATCACAGACAAAAGACAATAACAAGTTTAAAGATTTTCTTTCCAATTTTTATATTACATGTTATCACACTATATTTCTTTTACATTCTTTTTTAAAAAACTTTATTTATATTATTTGTTTATTTATTGATTTATTTATTTATGGCTGGCTCAGCCTGCCCTAGAGGTGGGGCTGGCGCAGCATATGGTGCCAGAAATCAAACTGCAGGCCCTGTAGTTTCCTAGGCCACTGAGCTATCTCGCAGACCACTATCACACTATATTTTCTATTATTCTCTTACCTACTATTAAGATTAGGACTATAATTTCATTCAGTATCAGTGACAATGAATACCATATGGAGAAAGTAGCAAATTACAGCCTTTGTGTCAAGGTACAAATAAAAATAATTTTTGAATATTCAATAAAGTAATTTACTACATAACAAAACATTTATATAATACAGGTATTGGCAATCTAATTTTTAAAAAATTTAAATATGAAACCCTGTATTTCTAGGCTATATACTTGCTCCACGTTGCCCAATGCTGGATGTAAATGTAAGGGGTAGGTGGGACTTTTTCCAGAGATGTCATCCCATCTTTGAATGGAAAGCACACTATGCTTTCACAACCAAAATGAAAGCAGAAAATCACATATTTGAAAGCAACATGTCAAAGCAATAATTATGTTGATATAAAAGGAAAATGTATTTATACTATTCTGGCAATATATTTTACTATAAAAGAAAAATTAAACTGATCGAAGAGATCAGTATATGAAATGTTTTCATTAATAACATCACTATTTAATTAATTAAATAATAAGCAAGTATTCCTAAATAATTAAGCATCCTAAAGTGTTTCACATTTTTGTGAATATTTTTTCCTAAAGTATAATTTTAAAAAGAAAGATCTACCATCTCAAATATAATTTTAAATTTCTCATGGCCTTTACAATGTATTGAAATCACATCATAAATTTTTAAAACTATGATACAAATGCATTTTATGAGAGACACATTTGTTGTACTACATAAAAATTTTAATATTTTCCCATTAGTGAGTTTACAAATTAAGTACAAGGGGAATGAATTATTATAATGTAACATTCCATTAATATAATTGACACATTCAGTGTTTTAAATGACACCCTGACATTATTCACAATAATCCTAACTTTTGCTCTTAGTTTGAATACTTCTTTCATATTACAAATTGAGTTCAAATTAATGTAATGTTTGAAAGTTCAAATCTATTTATAATGAAATTAGGCCAAAGAAAAGAATAATCAGAATAAAAGCATTGGAAGTTACTGAAATAATCATCTTAAGAATGGCACATTTATTTTTCATTATTTTAAATGTAGGCAAGGAAGTTATTGCAATCCTTTTAAATTACACTACTATCCCAGATAAGATTTCATAATTTAATAATTTAAAAATCTATAGTCTGATTTCGGTCTCACAAAACTTTGAACAACTGTATCACATCAATTTAATAGGTTCTTTATCTGCTATAATATTAAATTTAAGATCACTTATCTTATTTTCAAATTTTAAAAAGGTTTTTCGAACAAAAAAGCAAATAATGTGTGAGGAAATAACATTATGTTCACTATGAGAACTATACAAATTAAGAATGATTTTAGAATTGAAACATTAACAGGGTTGCAATATTTCAACTCATTAAGGAAAATATCTAATTAAAATGTGGAAAAAGAAAGTATCAACTAACCTACATTATTACTGAAGTAAAAAGACAATAAAAACACAATCAGAAAGGCAATTTTCCAGAAACCTTTATACTCCATCCAGTTCTATGAGATCAAGAAAATATCAGTTTTCTGCAATTTTCTTCAAAACTTATTATAAATGGAAATATTCAATAAGTCAAAAAATCCCATAAATCAACACTGTGGGCTTCTGTTAGTAAGGAGAAAAATGGAGGTTAGGCATTAAATTTTGTAATACTCTGTAACTAAAATGTGTCATTTAGAAAAAGAATACTGTATTTCAGATTATTACTGCTAATCAACTAAAAGAACACTAAGGTTTATCTAAAATCTGTGCAATTTTAAGCAAATATAGTGTTTTTATTATTTTTTCCAAATATTAAAAAAAGAATTTTTCATCTGAAAATTTGAGCATTATCAATTAAGGAAAATATAATCTTTTAAACAACAAATCATCCATCACATGCTTATTTAACTTAAGCACCAAGTTCATGCTCATAAAAGATTCAATGAATTCCCAAGGACAACTAAAGTTGGGTTTACCAACAACCTATACTATCTAGTAAATCACTCAGAAGTAAATCTGACCAATTAACATATCATAACCTATAAAATACTTTAGAACTCATGTTATAAAACATTATCTTTGATACAGAGAAAACTAGCCTTCATATGTTTATATTTCAAAAGAAAGAAAACAACACTAGCTCTGACTGTAATGCTGTCCTACACACACATGCTGGATGGACACAGCTGATGAAACTACATTATGACATCTGCTTAAGAAGGGTCCTCACTTATGAAACATTTTAAATGAGATCCACACAAACCTATGATGTACTAACTCACTAAAAATTGCACATTATGAATCCAATGAAATTCTACCCTTGAGAAAGATTAGGCATTCCAGTAAAGTCTATCCTAGCAAACCTTACTTTCTCAAAATATTAAAGAAGAAATTGGTGACATATTGTTATTAAAATAATTTGCTAGGAAAATGTCCTTAAAAATCAACAGTGAGAAAATAATTAAAATAAAACCCAGTTTATATGGTAATATCAATATTAAATTCTAAGTTCTCTTTAAGTAACTTCTCTAATTATAAACATTTCTAGATTGGTGATAAAGCCTAAATGATGGTAACGTTATGATTAGTAAGATTATTCAAAATATAGGTTCTAGCCATCACCACAAAGAATCTTTATGTGGCAGATACTCAAAGTATACACATGACACACACCTTTGCATATGAACTGTAAGATGTTTAACATTAAGATACCAAAACAAAAAATGAGTAATTTTAAGCTCAGAATACAATACTTAATTTCTGTGATTAATTAGGATCAGTCACTATTATACAAACCAGAATATGTATTACTCTTGTCAACAAAGAAGTTATATCTCAACAATACAGTATGTTCCACATACAATTGCCATAAATTAGGTGATAATAATATAAAAGAATAAACCATAAAGTAACATGCATCAGAAATTGCATGTATAGCTGATTTTCTAAATACTAATTATTAAATAATCAAATTAAACTAACCTACACTTAATTACATGAAATAAAGTTTTAACACTGAATCCATATATCTTCTCGACATTAGCTTTTCAAACAATTTATTTTTATCTTTATCACATTTTAAATTTAAATGGAAACTGCACAGTCACATTTTATAGTTCTCAGTTATATTTCTATCAAACCCTAACAGATATTAAGTAGAACAAAAACAATGTTAAAGTCAAATTTTTCTGCACTGTTTTTTTTATAGTTTTTACAAATATATAAAAATGTTAACATATTAATTTTATAAAAATTCAACTGATGGCATATTAGGGTCATACAACCAAAACCTTGGTCAGAATTTATAAAATTAACACAAGACATACTTTTAATGAAGCCAATGATTTTTCTACAAGTTAATTGCAAAACAAAGTACTCAATTACTATGGTATAAAAATAAAGATATGCTGGGGCTGGGGAGATAGTTCCGTGGCACAAGTGCCTGCCTGGCAAGTATAAGGTCGTAAGTTTGAACCCCGGTCCCACAAAAAAATAAATTAATAAAAAATAAAAATAAAAAAATGAAGATATGCTGATGACTAAGTACCCTAAGAAAATATCACCAAATTCATGTAAAAACTAGACCAGTAAGCATACAATATTTAGTCATATTAAAAATAACTTAAAATGATATAGCTAAATATCTGTTCAGTACCTATATATCAGCTGCTAATCAAATGATAGAGTACACTTTAAAATACTGCATGTGAATCTTACAAATCTAGTAACAGAAATGCAAAACCATTTTAGTTTATACATTCCATCTACATGTAAATATGAAAATAGTGACATGAAATTTAATTGTTTTTACTGGAACTCACATTTGCCAACATAAGAACAGTAACAGATCATTAACCATAAATTGTTCACCATTCTGGCTCAAAATGACTTATGAAACAGTTCACAAAATATTTCAGTTCCCATAGAGAATATGAAATAATATACTAATAGCTACAAAAACTAAATATTTTCCCTTTCTAGGAAATGAATATCAAGCTTCCTAACACAAGGTGGAAAAAGAATACATTCACACAATAAAAATGTCTCATAATTTAATTATAAATAAGTTTATTAAAATTAGTGATTTCTACTCATTATAAATTCAATAATTCATATTGTTGAATAGGAGAATAACAAATGCAGTGTCTTAATGCTTTATACACTAGACATCAGATATAAGTATATGGTATATGTAGCACAGTAAAAGAACATGCTATACTATATAATTTTCTCCATGCTACAAATTCACTGCAGCAATTAGGTCAAGATACAGAAATATGAGTTATAAAAACAACCTTAATGACCACCTATAATATATCTTGCATTGTGCTGTGTATTAATATATTTGTAACTTATTATAATTATTTTCTAAATAATCCAAAAATAGTAATGCTTTTAAAAATAGGGATACAAAAGTAATATTCTTCAATAATAAACATACAAACAGCTCTGAAACTCTGAGCATAAAAGTATTAGTACATATTTTCAAATATGGACTATATTTTCTTCCTCTCCCACTAAAACTGTGTTTAAGATTTTATGAAACTGCATACATTCATAAATAGCAAACAGAAAATCAGCCCAATTTTCTAAGCTTTTTGCTAATTTAGCACACAAACTTAATATTACATAAAACAGATACAAATGATGCTCTCACACAGAGAACTTAATATTTCTATCCATGTCATTGAAAATTATACATTAAATTACCAGTAATTACACACAGAATTGCCTAGCCTCACTATTGGTATGATATGAAAATTATAAATATTATAAAATTTCTTCTAATTTTATAGTTTAAAAACTACTGGAGTAAAAATTTTACGTGAAAATTAAATATTCATTTAAAAGGTATTTTGTAGCATAGCCCAAAGTCCAGGACAAAAACAACTAAGACTGGCTGATCTGATACAGCTGGAACATTCTGCTTTGTCTAATTCCCTGAAAGACTGAAGAGTAAAGACACAGGTCGACCTTCCAATGGACTTATTCTTTACTTGCAGACAACAAAGGAAATATTTTTTAATAAGTGATTCTACTTAATTTTATCTAATATATATATATATATATATATATATATATATAATTTTAAATGCTAAAATTATAACTAAATTCTTAAAATTGAGCGTTCTAAGTGCATAAATAGTAAAAGTAAAACAAAAAAAAAATCATTCCCTTTGGACAAACCTTGCTATTTACCTATCCGAAATTTTTTGTATATCAAAATTATAAGTATATATTACATCTATAGCAAAACAAAAGTTAAATATCTTGGACCAAGCCACTGCCAATTTGATGAGGACAAGCAACTACCATTAGGCAGAAGCTATACCTAATGAATTTTAACTGTGTACTGCAAACTGAAACAAATTAACAGGTGAAATAAATTAGTATCTTTGAACAGAATATACTGTATAAAGCATCAAAAAATATGAAGTTTTTAAGGTTTCTTCTAAGGATTAAATTTTTATTTCTCAACTAATTTAAAATATTTTGGACAAATAACTTTGAAAGTAATTATGCATATGCCTAAGAATGACATTTTAAATAGACAAAAATCAGTAATTACTAACCAAAGAAATTTAAAATTTTTGTTTTACTTTTACAATATAGTAATTTATTTTAAATATATAACTTCTATTAATTCCAATAGTAAAATCAGAATTATCTCTAGAAAACATATTAGACACCACCAAAAGGTCAACAGTAATATTTTCTCAAATATGTGTTAAGATGTGTTTATAGTAACAAATAAGTTTATCAGACATGAGCTGAAATGGTATCCTATTTTCCAAAACTGACCTACTGGCCTTGAAGATAACTGAAAGGTCATGGAAAAGTATTTTAGTATTTCTTTTAAAAAATTTGTTCTTACCTCAAAAAGTATTTTCTAAGATGGTGAGGTCCTCCTTAGAACAGTTAGCACTTTAAACTTAACTCCCTTTAATATCTTCTATTTATTTCATTATTTTTAAAATTCTCAAAATGCTCCTTTTTTTCCTTTTCTTCTAATCTTAGCTTTATTTCCTAACTAACCCTTTTTATGCCCTCCTTTGTTTCTGTCGTTTCACATTTCATTCTTTAAGGCAGCAGCATACACAGCCAACCAGGCTTATGTCACCAGGTCTGAGATATCTACAAAAAAATAAAATGTCTCCATACTGAAGGAGATAAAAACAGGCCAGTCATCAACTGGGAGACGAGATTTTTAACCCAACAGACAAGGCTGTCCAATAAAAGTGAGACTTGAATCTAGTGATTATAATTTAGCATGCATACGCACGGAGTTCTTGGAAAGCATCCAAAAAACACTTCTGGTTTCTTCCCTCCTGCTTGGAAAGAGACCTAAGAAAATAACTGGACTACGATAATTCAATTTCTTTTTCAAGTCGGATAAGAAATAAAAAAGTTTTAAGTTAAATAAGAAAATTTTTTCAATGAAATCTTTAAAAGCTAAGACTTAATATATTAAATATTTAAATATTTAAATCTTAAATATTTAAATATGAGATAAGGCAAGACTCTCTTCCCAGAGTGTTTGCTCCAACTTATAATATCAGTAACTAAATACATAATTTCTAGACTAACCAAGATTGAAAACTCTAAATTTTACAGGTCAATCAAAATAAGCAGTTCCACATGCCTTTAAAATTTTATATTCAGTATATCATACTTGAGTAGCCTATTTACAAACAGTATTTTTTAAAGAACTGATCAGCTTTATAGCAATTTGAACTCCAAAAAAACCAATCAAATCATAAAAGATAAAAGCAATAGCTTAATGTTCATCTAAAAACAAAGCTTGTACTTATCAATTATCACAATGAAAATAAATGATCACAAACTGGTACACCTAGGCAGACTATCCTAAGAAATGTATTCAATATATACCTTAAACAATGGTAATTTTCATACTGTCTAACAATGCATATGTTTTAAAAATACTATTACTTGCCTAATATATTGCCCACACACTTATTCCTTTAGAATGTTCAGATCTATAGCTATATTCACATCTAAAATATTTACTGAATATATAGTAGTTATTTAGAAAAAAAATGAGCATCAAAGTCTATATTCCCAACATTAAATATGCTGTTTCTTTGAATAGGAAAAAATAAAAGGCTTCCAACTTGTGACAAAATCAAGTACAATATTTTATTGGTATACATTCAAGAGAAAGGACAGCTATTTTCAATGTTTTCTTTATACAAGAACTGGCCACTGATTTACAAAACCTACAAACAGCGTGGCATTTCATAGATCTCATCTGAATGCTATTGTCTTGAAAATGTTTAAATGTTCTCAAAACTGGCCAAGTTGTTCAATTTATATTGCACTTGCTCCTAATACCTAAGGATATTACAATCTATTCACAAAAATACTACACTGCCTTTTTATCTATAATAAAAATCACAATCCAAAAAATGATAAATGTAAATAATTTTTAAAAGCAAAAATAATGAAACAAAACTACATAGTAAAAATGCTATGGTCAAAGGGTAAGGATAAATAACACACTAAAAAATATGCTCACAATTCCTGTCACATGAAAAGACCTCATGTGTCTAATACATGAACAATACCTACTATATACTAGAAAAATTATAACAACCCAGCACAAAAGTAGGCCAATAACAGTAGGAAAAAATCCAAATGAATTTTAAAACATATGTTTAATCAAACTTTGCACTGGGTGAAAGGCAAATTAAAATTTATTCTTATATCATTTATTACCTATTTAACAATACACTATCCACAACAAGGTGCAGAAAAGAAGTACTCTTAATCCACTACTTATGGAAACGCAAAACAGTATGACATCTCAGGGGATGTAGCAATTTCTACCAAAATTATAGGTACCTATACCCACTACTTAGTAATTCCATTTCTGACAATCTCTTCCACAATACACCAAAGCATGTATAAGATAATATCTAAGTAACTAAAATGGGAACTCATACAACACCAAAGAATGGTACAATTTAGGTGTACAATAATCAATTGGGTTCTGAATGAATTATGCCACTTTTAATGAACAAGAGAAATACTTTACAGAGTCATGAGAAATCTGCTATGTGCATGCAATGTTTTATACTAATTTAACTTTTGGGTAAATGACGTGTTTTTATTTGCCTAATACTACCATTTTTTTATACAAGTAAAGAATATTTGTTCTATCTTCTCATTTTGCACAAAGAAGCACTCATTACACATAGTAAGCCGTGCAAAAGATGAAATAAGACCAAGGTTTCTTGGCATTGGCTCTTTATTTCTTTGTTTTGGTTTTGTTTGCCAGAGCTGGGAATCTAATTGAGGACCTTGCACATGCAAAGCAATCTATCTCCTGAGCTATAATTTTTGAATCACAAATCTTTCCAATGGATAAAATAAAAGATGGTGACACATTCCAGATCACAGAGATATACTATTATTTTAGCTCTGCCAAAACATTTGCTATACCACCAACAATTATTTAACAGCCATTCAAAAATGGGAGTATGGCTTAAACAGAGCCATATGAATGCATAAATAGTCTCTGGAAATATTGAGAACTTGCTATATACAAGGTTCATGGAAAAAAAGACTAAACTCTCAAACTCCAACGCTAATGTCATTTATTAGTGTGGCTTAAAAAAATATATTGTACACGTTATATGCAACCAACAAGGGTCAACAAAAATTGACAGAAATGACCTACGGTTGATTCTATATTCAGTGATGAAAGAATATAAGCTTTTCCTGTTAGATTTGGAACAAGACAAGTATGCTCACTTATGCTACATCTATTTAATACAGTACTGAAAGTTCTAATCAGAGAGAGCAATTGGTCAAGAAAATAAATAAAATATTAATTTAAAAACAAGAAATCAAATATTATCATAAAATTTGAAAAAGCAAAACCTAGGCTATGGATGTATATACAGTAGTTGAAATGGAGCTTCCCAGCATACACAGGGCCCAGGCTTGATGCTAGCTCTGGAATATAGGGACAATGTGAAAGGGAGGGAAGAAGAATAAAACTTCCAAAGATCTCACACAATAGAAAGCTATGAGAACTAATAAATGGGTTTACAACACAAAAGCAGTGTACTTTTAAAAACTAATAATAAACAATCTAAAAAGAAGGCACAAAGAAAGCACTTCAGTACCAATTTATCCCAGAAAGAATGGCTATCATAAAAAAAAAAAAAATCAACTAATAAAAAATGCTGGAGAGTCTGTGTCAAATAAGGAACACTTCTATACTGTTGGTGAGAATGTAGACTGGTACAACCACTATGGAAATCAGTGTAAAGATTCCTAAAAAAAACTAGGACTGTAAATCCCATTCTAACCAGCTATGCCTCTTCTGTGTATTTTCTCACACTGAAAATATCAAACTACAGTGATATCTTTGCACCAATTTTTATAGCAGCACAATTTGCCATAGCCAAATCTTGGAAAAAACCAAAATGCCCATCACCTGGAGAATGAATTAAACTATGTGGTACTTTTATACAATGGAGTATTACTCAGCTATAAAGAAAAACTGAAAGCCTTTATAGGTAAATGGATACAACTAGAAGGTACACTCATAAGTGAAATAAATCAGACCCACACATATAAACATCATATTGCCTCCCAAGTGTAAGACCCTGAAAGAAATAAAACCTGAAAAGTATAATAGATATAGTAAAACAGAAAAAGAGTGAACTCAAGAATTAAACAACAAAGATGAGAGAAATGAAAAAAGTTAGAGAAAACATATAAGTATATATACAGGATGGCTGAGAATGATTATACTAATAATTTCCATCAATTTTTTGAAAATAGCAGTTAATCTGTAGAATTTTCACCTTCATTAATTCTATATGCCGATATCTGTGATCTAAGTAATGACATCAAGGACAAAAATCATGCTTCAGTTCCTTTCACCTTGGTCATCTAAAGGTGTACCATTTCTAATGTCTTATCAATTATTATTTAACTGTCATTAAAATAAATTTTTAAGTTAAAAAAAAGACAAGGAAAAAAATTAAGGTTTCTTAGACTGGGTGTGGTGGCACGCATCTGTAATCCCAGCACTTGGGAGGCTGAAAAGAAGAAACTCACTACAAATCCTATCTACCTAGTGAGACCTTGTCCTAAATATAGAAAGAAAAAAATAGTTAAGGTTTCTTGAAAGCAAGTAGTAATATTCAAATATTTGTCCAATGTTTGCATATCTATTAATGTGAGCAACAGATGTGACGATAAAAAGATGTGATGATAAATTAACCACTATTAATTAACTATTCTTGTTTTGTAAATCTGTAACATATGTAGCATTGTGTTACCCTGTTTATTTCTACTAATTTTTTTTTGCTTTTAACTATTCAAAATAAATTTAAATTAAATTTTAAAAAGAGAAAGCAATTCTATTTACAAAAGGAGTAAAATAAATACAAAAAAACTGCTGAAACAAAATACCTGCATAGTAAAAACAAAAAATATTACTAAAATTAAAGAAATAAATAAGTAGAAAGTCATCCTGGGTTCAGGGACTGTAAAATTTCAAACTGTTAAAACAGAAATTACAACCAAGGCAATACAGACATTTAACATAATCCCTATCAGTTCTCTCAAGGTATGTTTTGCAGAAAAATAAAAATTTACCCTAAAATTCATATGGAATCTCAAGGGACTCTAAATAGATAAAACAAACTTACATAACAACAAAGTTGGAGATCTCATACTTTCTGGATCCAAAATCTATTATTACAGAACTATAATAATAAAAATAATATGATGCTGGAATAAAGATAGACGTATAGGCCAAGAGAATAAAGAACCTAAAAATAAAGCCTTCCACATATGGTCAAATGATTTCTGACAAGGTTTCCAAAGAGAGTGAAGAAAGAACCTCTCAATCAATAACGATGAGAAAATTGGACAGCTATTTGCAAAAAAATAAAATGAACCTTTACCTATAAAGAAAAGGGGACCCTTCTACATTGCTGGTGTGAATGTAAACAATTCAACTACTATTGCAATTAGTTTGGAGATCCCCCTAAAAACTAATAGAAACCTCATTGAACTCAGCTGTATCCCTTCTCAGTATTTTCCTGATTTAAAGACAGCATTATACAATGAATCAGGTTTACCAATATTTATAGCAACACAATTCACAATAGGTAAGTCTTGGAACCCATCTATAACCCAATCAACAGATGACGGACAAAGAAAGTCCCTGGTAGATAGCTCAACAGCATAAGTGACTGTCTGGCAAGTGCAAGGTTTGAGTTCAATCTCCAGTACAAAAAAAAAAAAGAAAGAAAGAATGATTGTGAGGACAATATGCAATATGTCAACTTTCAAAAAAAAAAGAAAGGGGAAAAGAAAAAAAAAGTAATGTTGATTTAAAAGTGTTAATGTTTAACTGTTTGATCAATCTTATATACCTATATGCATTAATCTAAACTGATTTGATGATGAAAATATGTAATATAGCCATTGTTAAATTTAAACAATAAAAATATTTTTTTAAAAATCTTTAAAATGAAAAAAAGAAACAAAGAAAGAAAGAAACAAAGAAAGGAAAAACTGGTATTTATAAACAATCAAGTGCTAATCTGACATCAAGAAGGATAAACTTGAGTCAAGTAAGTCATTTGTAGGAAAATGGATGCATCTTGAGATTATAATATTAAGTGAAAGAATTCAAATGTATAAGCATATAAATACTGCAGTTTCTGTTATGGAAAATCCAAAGAATAAACAAAAACCAAAATAAAACACAGGTGCAATGAGAATCATGGATTGAATTCTGTGACAAGAATCATGGAAAGAATTAAGTTCATGAACCAAGGCACTACTATAACAGGAAACAAGGAGGTAGATCTTTTACAAATGAGAAATACACCAGTCACAAAAAGATAAACATTGTAAAATCCTATTAAGAACAGATACCTAAAGGTCAAAGTCATTGAGACAGGAAGTAGAATGTAGACGGCCAAGGACTAGGGGAAAGAAGAATATACTGCTTAGTCAGCATAGGTTCAGTACCCAGAACAAGAGTTTTGAAAATTCATTACATGACAGTGTAAATGTGCTTACCACTGCGAAATGTACACATAATCTCAGCGACTCATGAGTCAAGTCTCAATCTATAGAAGTCCCCGCCCCATGATTGTATGAGGCTTTAGGGGGACAACTAGACATAAACCATAACAGCACTGTAATTCAAATATGAAATCAAAGGATTAATATAAAAACCAGAGAGCCAGGCATGGTGGCGCATGCCTGTAAGCCCAGCACTTGGGAGGCTGAGGCAGCAGGATCAGTATGAGTTTGAGACCAGCCTGGGCTACAAAAGTGAGCTCAAGACCAGCCTGAACTGCATACTGAGACCTTCTCTCAAAAAGACAAAAAAAAAGCCGGGCGTGGTGGCGCACGCCTGTAATCCCAGCACTCAGGAGGCTGAGGCAGGAGGATTGGTGCGAGTTCGAGACCAGCCTGGGCTACAAAAGTGAGCTCAAGGCCAGCCTGAACTGCATAGCGAGACCCTGTCTCAAAAAGACAAAAAAAAAAAAAAAAATATATATATATATATATATATATATATACCAAAAATTTTAGTAATTTATATAAACACTTCAAAGAAATAGAAAATGTGAGTAATAAGCACGTAAAAACATGTGCACTATCATTATTCATCAAGGATTATCAAATAAAATTATCACCAAAAAACATTCAAATTAGCTAAAATTAAAAAACCTAATAATACCACTTAATGGTGAGGACATAGCACAAATCATATACCAGCAAGAATGTAAAAACGGCACAATCGTTTTTTATAGTCCTTGGGCCAGCGAGATGGCTCAGTGGTCTAAAGCGCCTGTGGAGGAAACTTAAGGCAAGTGTAGGGACCGCTCCTAGATCCCTGGCACCACATGCTGCGCACCCCCACTCCAGGGAGGGCTGAGCCAGCCATAACACAAACAAACAAATGAGGTTTATGAGAAATAAATTTTAAAAATCCTAAAAAAAAAAAAGAATATATTTAACATAAGACCAAGCCCCTCTATTTCTAGGTTACTTCTCAAGCAAAAATGAAAGCCTTTGCCCAAGACTTCCTCAAGAATGTCCTTAGCAGGTCTACACGTAACAGGGGAAAACTGGAAAAATAAGGCAAGTATTCACAAGAATAGGTAAATAAATATTATGTAAGATTTTAAAATGGAATAGTCATAAAAAGAAATGGATTATATATACAAACAACATGTACTTAGACACTGCCAATAATCTTTGAACTACAAATGAATCAAGATGTAGATCAAAGGTAACATACCAGTAGTACAAAACTAAGCCAAGAGTCTCATGGAAACACTGAATTAAATCAGCCATAAAGCTCAAACTAAACAATACAATTATAAGCCAAATACCTTGCCATAGTAAGATAAGTTGTGTTGTTGCTTGTAATCACATCAGTAATGGAGGTGATACAACTTATAATTAATGATTTCAATACTCCCCACTTAGTAATAAGAAAATTTAACTGCTAAAAATGACAATTCATTACAAAGAAAGATAAACAAAGAAAAAACTGATGGACTGAAATAACCATATGGATCAGCTACTATAAGTACAAAAGAATTATAAAATATGTAAAAATGCAAGCGCAGTTTTTGAAAATAAGCAAACATTATAATTTAAAGAATTTTCCAGAACATACCCTCAAAAGTAAAATCTTACTGTGCACTCTCAAATACATTAAGCAGCCGTCATTTACTTCTTCCCATTGCCGAGTGGTAAGAACAATTTTCACTATAAGCAAACCTCTGGGAATAAGTTGCAGGTTTTCTTTAGTCATTAAAAAAGAAAAATGACAGGTGAAAAGTTTAGTAGGGGATAAACATTTTGTGAACAAAATGCTTTTTCCTGCAATGTTTTATTGAGCAATGTATACATACAGTTCTGAATCCACTAAGACTTTTTTCTTTTGTTTGTTTTTGTTTTTGTTTTTGTGGGACCAGGGTTCGAACTCACGACGCTGCACTTGCCCAGCAGGCACTTGTGCCTCGGAGCTATCTCCCCAGCCCCCTCCACTAAAACTTTTCAACAATCAAAGTGGACAGTATCATCTTTAATGTACACATAAGAAAATAAAATCCCCCAGAAGTGTTTAAAAAGGAATTAACATCATGGAAAATAGTAATAGTAACATAAAAACTACTTTTTTCAACCTCAACAAGAAAGTGATCATGTAGATCAATATTTTAAATAAAAATAGATATATGCATGTTGTCAAGAGAATTTAAAATTTGGGGAAAAATCACCAGAGGAATTAATAGGTCTTTTTATACTTACCTATGAGAATTTTACAACCATGCACATACATGTGTTTTTCATTTTTAGATGACAGGCGAGTCATTTAAGGTTCTTATATTTATTATAAAAATAACAATTTTTGTATTTCATATTAGATTTTAGTTCTCAAGATATTTTAGAATATGGTATATATGTATATTACAGAATGCACACATATATGTAAGAACATATATAAAAATATATCCATATAAATTATGGATAACAATTAACACAAGTAGCTTTATAGATAACTGAGTAAACGAAAAATCATATGTATGTGGCTTTTTATGTGATCATCACTTTTATATAAACTACTTGACTTGAACTTAATGTAATAATTTCTCATGCTACAAATTAGAAAAACATCTTACATTACTTGCCAAAATTTACTCAACTAAGGGGTAGTTAATTACACTTTGTTCTTTCCTAATTCAATTTCTAAGGTGCTTTCTATTATATTATAACTATCTATGAAAAAAATATTTTAAAGTCAAATGCCTTTATATTACTTCTGCTGATATTTTAGTATATTTCATCTCCTTCCAAAGAAGAACTCCTGAAGATGAAGAATTCCTAAATGTTTTTATCTATATGGATTAATATTTCTTGCTTGGCTTCTAAAATGTCAAACCAAAGACAAAAAATATCTATGTATCTTTTATAAAATGCACAATATTAACACAAGAAAAGAAAAATCACATAAGTCTATCTTTCGTCAATACTAAAAGCAGAGCAAATATTTAGCTGAGGGGTCTCATAAAAGTGGACTTTATATGACATGATGGACAATATTCTCAACAATACTTAAGGAAACACTAAACTGATCAAAAGATGCTAAATTTCAATTCACTGTATTTAATTCTTCACATACTGCTACACATGCTCTACTTAAGTACTACTACATAGCTCAAGGGAACAAGTCTTTGACAGTAAAATATCTTCATAGAAAAGTACTGTGCCAAGCCACTGTAATAAGCATGCTATGTTTTATGCTACAACATAGCATCTATAATTTTAACTTCCAAAATAATTCCTCTTAAACAGGTAGCTATGATGAAAGAACTTAGAAGTTATCATCCTAGAAAATTAAATATTTAGCCAAATGCTATTGTTTTCAAATTTGTACTCTTAAAAAATAGTCCTCAGTATACAGAAATTAAGACTCTAGGTTCTAGAGCCATGGTTTTAATGGGGAATATTACCATCTTCTACAATAGGCTTTTTTTTTTTTTTCTTTTATTTGGAAGAGTAAAAACACAAGCAAAGAACAAATAGTGGAAAAAATAAATAGGACAACATACAGGAGCATGTATGTTACAATTTGCAAAACGAGAATAGTTAGTTAATAATGGCTGTTACATTATCAATTTTTATGATCAGATCTGTTGCTCAGACTAACAGAAAGTTGTGCAAAATTGGACGTATTATTATTGGAACTTACTTTCAAGAAATCTTAAAGTTTTCTATTTTCTTGTCTTCCTTATTTTTTAAAATTTCATTTCATTTGAAGAGTAAAGTTTTCTTCTGCCACCATAATCTGCTGCCCTCTGTCATGTGCCACACTGCCCTGCAGCCAGCTGAGTATGCACAGAAACTTTCAGTAACTGTGAGCTAAATATAAGCCTTTCCTTCCCTAATTTGAGTGTTGGAAATTTGTCCCAGCAATGAGAGAAGAGTAAACAAGACAAACTGGTAAGACATTAGAAATACTACTCATTTAGAAGAACAACATGAGAGGTACTCAACCATGGGTTTTGTCATCCTCCACATAGCTGCTCAGATATCAGACATCAGCATTCAGTTAGTCAAGGTGAAAACTCTAAACATTAACTGGTATTTTGAAAAAAACATGGAAATTATGAATACAATCATCTTAGCATTCCCATATACATACTTGCATGTTTTTCCCTCCTTCCTTTTTTCCTATCTTTTCTCTCATCTTCATTCACAACAGACTCTTATGTTGGTAAACACAAAAGAGAAAAAAAAATATTCCCTTTAGAGTTACAATAGGGCTAGGAACACAGTTGAGCAGCATAAGCACCTGCCTGGCAAGTACAAGGTCCTGAGTTTGATACCAAGTATCAAAAACAAAACACAAAAAAGTTACTATAAAGTAAAAAGATTATACAACAAATTTAAAAAATGGGTTTAGAATCACAACACTTTAAACATTGTCATTACTCAATATTTTAGTGAATGAATTTTACACTACACTTAGAGACAATTATTGGTAAATGTAGTTAAACACAATGCAACTGAGAACATATTTTTCAGAATCATACCACCTATAATTATAGCATCATTTACTTCTAGGCTTTCAAGATATTTTTTGGTAATTATAAAATGTAATTACTACCTGTTTCTTACAAATATCATAAATCCATGAATACTATAAAACATGAAATAACTAGGGCTGGAAGATAGCTTAGCAGACTAAGCACCTGCTTAGGTAAACACAGGATCCAGGGTTCAAACCCTGGTACCACATGTCATGCTGGCCCTGTCCCTGCACCCAATGAAGTGCGCTAAGCCAGCCACCAAGTCCAGTCATGGCACAGGCTTGCAATCCCAGTGCTGGGGAGGCTAAAAACAGTAGGATCACTATGCTTCTGAGATGCATAGTCACACCCTGTATGAAATACATTAAAAAAAAAAATTGGGGTAACTTCCCTACATTAAATTATCCAAATGATTGGTAGATAGTGAGAAAAAAACAAGGAACTATACCACATATATCTTTATAAAGCTGTTCAGCACATACAAGGATTATAGTCTGACATCTTTAGATGTGTCTCACATTTTAAAATAATGAATAGACCTCAATACAATGAAATATGTGAAATTTCTCAAACTATCCCATCTGTATTAAACATTCATAAGCAATTCAACCAAGATATATCTTAGAAAACTTAAAACAAATTAACACTCAATATGAATCTCTTATAATCCCTCATAAATCAGTGAAGTAGTAAATATTATTTAATATAAAGAAACTATATTAAATTTATTTTATATTATATATAAAATATTAAATTTAAATATATATTAAATTTATATTATATTTAATATAAAGAACTTTCCCCTTTAAAATCACAATACCTAAATCTGAAATTATTTCATGAATTTATTCTGTCTACGTACAAATGCATAAAACATGCATGTGTCTCCATGTACTGGTGTGCATACATGGGCTTTACATTTACATTTAAAATCATGAGAAAATGAATCTAATAAATTACAATTAAAACTTTACTGTGTAATTTATTCTTTGTCTCATTTTTTTTCTTGTTATACAGTTCACAATAATCTTGAGCTCACTAGGTAGCCGAGGCTACCCTCTAACTTACAGCAATTCTCCTGCCACAGCCTTCCAAGTGCTGAGATTACAGGCACGTACTACCAACCCAACTTATCCCGTATTCTTGTAAATATGACTGTTCATAACTTGTGTCTACTATAATCAAAGTCTAAATGTGCTAATTTGACTTCCAGTAACATTTTATCAAAAATTCCACTCAATATTGAAAAAAAAATCACCACTCCAAAAACTATTCTTAATTATATGTAATTAACCATATGCTCAAACTGTTAGTAAGAATGCAAAGGAAGATAAGAACATTTATATTTATTTTACAAAGCCTACATGTTAAAAGTAGAAACCAGAGTCCAAGACATAACTCAGTAAAAGAACACTTTCCTAGCATGCTTGAGGGCCCAAGTTCAAACCATAACACTACAAAAAATAAAAATAAAGTATGATTTCACACTAGGTTATGTTTCATAGAGCGGAAAATGAGGAACAAATAAATGAGTGTTAAGGATTGGTTTTGGATAAGAAGCTGAGACACCTGGTACCCTAGGCACGGTCCCAGGGGACTCTGAGCCAATGCCCAAGTCCGGGCATGGTGGCATACACTTGCATCCCCCAGTGCTGTGGAGGCTAAAAACAGGAGGATCACTACGAGTCCAGGAAAGAAAGGAAAAGGAGAAAGGAGAAAGGGAAAGGAGAAAGGAGAAAGGGAAAGAAAGAAGCTGAGACAAAGCTGAGCTATGTCCGAAGAGATCTTTCTCATTTCTTTGTGCCAAACTTAAATCATCAAATTATGTGCATCAGTTGCCACACTATTAACTCTTAATAGAAGGGCAGAACTAATTCCAATCGTATTCTACACTAGCGGAAGCTTTTTCCTTATAAAAATGTCAATATGGACTTTTAAAAGTCTTTTCCAAATGCATTTTCTAATTTTTGCCTTAAAATAGCTTCTTAGAACCAATTTCATTGTATTTGTACCTAATATTTTGGTCTCATCTAAATGTGCATTTTCTGACTGCATAGAAAAAGATGTTTTATGTAATTTAATAATTAATACATAAAAAAATAAATAAGTAAAAAATAGAAAGCTCAAATGAGAGAAAACCCCACCTATAATCAAAACACCTGGCATCCCATGCCATGTTGTTCCCGCCTCAGCCATGCCCCCAGGGTGTGCTGAGGTGGCTATTGAAATTGAGTGTTGGGGCACGAGCCTATAATCCATTTGGGAGTCTCAAAAAAGGAGAATCATGAGTTTGATCTGTGTAGTGAGACCTTGTAGACCCTAAAGACACTGTCCTAAGTATATATATATGCCATCAGCAGCCAATGAAACCCTATGGAACCACTTAATGATGTCAATCACTGACCAAAACAGTTATATGGCACAGAGCTGTATGGTTTGGTTTTACTTCACTAAAACTGTGATTTAGAGGTTCTGAAATTAAGCAGTTTTAAAATCAGCATAAATATTTATCATACTTTCTCTTTTTTCCTACAAAAGCTATTATTAAATCAGTTATATCTCTGTTAATTAAGGAGATTTAGTATAATAATTCTCTATAAAAATGGCATTGACTGGGCTTATCAAATTACTGAGTAAACTTGTGAACTGATAGCAAACAAAAATTAAACAAGTAAGTAAAATTAACTTACCTCCACTCTACAATAGTTAATCAACTAGCTATTAGATACTCCTGGATCAACTATACTTCTTACCTAAATAATATACATTTTCTGACTTTTACATCTAATAACTAGAACTGCTACAGTTACAGCAAACCAAAAGTAAGAAAAAGGAGACTGGGAAAGATAGCTCAGCTGCCAAAGCACCTGCCTGGAAAGTACAAGGCCCAGAGTTTGATCCCTGGTACCACATGCCAGCCCCAAAACTGGGTGTGATGGTGCACACCTGTAATCCCAGAGATGCGTAGGCTGAGAAAGGAGGATCACTGTGAGTCTGAGCTGCCAAGTGAGACCTTGTATCGAAAATAAATAAATAAGTATCACATTCACTACAAGTGAGATTTATAAATGGAAGATACAAATACAAAGAACCAATATATAGATATTATAGGTGTGGTCTAAAGATCTTAATAACTATGAACATGTGAACAGGACCTCTTAAGAAGACATATTTGAATAATATCAAACTTAAATTCAGAAATATATTTCCTTTATTGTATCTATAAACAGCAGCTAAAGCACTACTTGTACCAACTGATTAATGGTCTCCTTTAAAATTTTAGTGTTGTTCTGATTTATATTTCTCTAATGTCAAAGATGCTAACCATTTGTTCATGTGCTTATTGATATATATATATATATATATATATATATATATATATATATATATTTTTTTTTTTTTTTTTTTCAGTACCAGGGATTGAAATAAGGACCTTGTGCTTGCCAGGGAAGCACTTATTCCACTGAGCTATCTCCCCGGCCCCCTACCATTTAAATTGACTATTTTTATTGAATCTTTTGAGGGAGGATCTACCTCTTCTGAATTCTTTATTTATTCTAAATATTCATCCTCAGTTCAAGAGTATCTGGTAAAATTTTTTTTTAACATTCTGTAGGTTGTAACTTCATTCTATTCCCTTGGTCATATGGAAGCTTATAATCTGATATAATTCCATTTAACTGTTTGTATTCTATCTTGTATAAAAGTGGTTTTCTGTTTAGGAAGTCTTTGCCTATACTTATGTATTCAGAACAGTTACCTATTATTTCTTCTGGAAGATGCTGTGATTCTATTTTTATAGCTAGGTCACTGATGTTTATTTAATTTTAGTACAAGTTGTGAGATACAGATCCAGATTCACTCTTCTGCACATTGGCAACCAGTTTCACAGCACCATTTGTTTTGTTTGTTTTTGTTTTTGAGACAGGGTCTCACTATGCAGTTCAGGCTGGCCTTGAGCTCACTTTTGTAGCCCAGGCTGGTCTTGAACTCACACCAATCCTCCTGCCTCAGCCTCCCGAGTGCTGAGATTACAGGCGTGCGCCACCACGCCCGGCGCACAGCACCATTTGTTAAGGAAGCTATATTTTCTGCAGCATGTTATTGGTCTATCAAAAATCAGAAGTCTAAAGGTACATGAGATTGTTTCTCCAATCTTTATTAATTCATTGGTCAATATTGCTGCTTTTATGCCAGTACAATGCACAAAACCAATCGGAAAAGTAACTATCACATGATTTCTCTAATATGAATGACTTATATATAAAGAATTACAAGAGCAAAATGAAAGAGTTACAGTATATTGCTGAAGAGTTCACTACTGAAGCTTTATAGCAGAACTTGAAGTCTGGGATTATAATGTCTCTTGTTTTGCTCTTCTTCGGGACTGCTTTTCCTATTCTGGGTCTCTTCTGGGTCCATATAAATTTTAAACTTTTTTCAGGACTCTAAAAAATGCTGGTGGAAATTTCATTAGAACTGTAATAAACATAAAAACCTCATTTTGTCATAAGTTCATTTTGACAATATTGGTTCTGCCTATCCAAAACAAGTAATGTGTTCCATTGTCTAATGTCCTCTTCAATCACAGCATACAGCTTTGGTTATAGAGGTCTTTCTCTTCCTTGGTTAATTCCTAGATGTTTAATATTTATGGACTATTGCATGTAGAAACATGCTGGTCTCTGGGTAGAGAGGATTTAGAAAATGAAAGACAAAAGATAGTAACTGAGACCATGCCTGACTGGCAAAGGACTCAAGGAACAACAGTAGGTGTATTTATTTACACCTATGCAAAGTTAGTATCAGGAGATGCAATGACTAATAGTCAAAATTGACCAGGCAGCATGTTTTCTCAACACTGCTTGACTGCTTTAGATACTGTGGCCTTCACATGCCCTTTCACATGTGATCTATTTTTCAACTTCAGTGGCTTCCAACAATTGTGAATGGAACTGTTTGCATCTTCCTGGTGGGCTCACTGTTAGTTTCTAAGAACACTGTAAAAATGGCTATTATCAAAAAATCATGGAAGAACAAAAATGCTGGAAGACAGTGGGGAAAAAGAAACCCTGTTACATTGTTGGTCTACACAAACTACAGAAATCTGTTTAAAGATCATCAAAAACCAAAAATAGAAATCTAACTGGACCCAACTCCAAAAAGTTAGTTTCCATAGGCATGCCCACATTTATAGCAGCACAATTCAAATTACAGAAGTGGCCTTTATGATCAATAGGTAAATAAATTGTGATATACATATACATATATATGTATATATATATATACATACACATACATATATATACATATATATATATACATATATTCAATGTACACATACTTTTTATCTATAAGTTTCAGTCATCTATAGGAAAATAATTGCATCTTGAGACTGTAATAAAAAAGGAAACAAAGGGGACAGGAAGATAGCTCAAGAGAGTAAGCACTTGCCTGGCAAGTACAAGGTCTTGAGTTTAATCCCCAGTTTAAAAAAAAAAAAAAAAAAAAGTGAAACAAATAAGACATACAATGTTAATTATCATGAGTTATCTAATACAAAAGAACCAAAATATAAATAATTACAAGAGTAAAATTATTTTTAAAATAAAAATAGATAGGAAATAGGGAACTAGACTCCAGAGATGGGAAAAGGGTCTAAGAAAGGAAGAAAAAGGGGGAAATAAAAATATCAATATGAAATGTACACGAACCAGTTCCCTAAGATGACTGTAAGTGATAGTAATGCACACTAATAATAATATAGAAATAAAAATGCATTTCATGCCGGGTATTGTGGCATATGCCTATAATCCCTGCACCTGGAAGGCTGAGACAGGAGGATCAGTGCAAGTTCGAGACTAGCTTGGGCTACAAAAGTGAGCTCAAGGCCAGCCTGAACAGCATAGTGAGACCCTGTCTCAAAAAAAAATGCATTTCATTAAAAAACAAAAACTAGACAGTTTACTGCTTATGCATTTAGTCATGTCATATGCTTATGCATTTTTAATAGGAAAAACTGATAAAATTTTTTACTTCTAATTATTATTTATTCTTATGAAAGGGAAAGTCAAAAGGAGAAAGCATTCACAGATAGATGAAAGTTGTAGATAATACTCTTGCTAATGGATTTCAGAGAAGGTTCTTCAGTAAATGTTAATTTGTAGAAGAATTAACATTTATAATAAAGTAAGATTATTCCTTGAGCCAATTACAACAGTGTATTATAAATAAATGAGTATTAGTAATGAAACTTGGTAAGATTCACTTGAAAAAAGTGACATTTACAGAAATTCATCTTTCCCAAATGTTTCTAATATTATCAAACTTAAATCTTTTTTTATAAATTTCAGAAAGAGTAAATTGGATGGATACTCTTAGACAATCAGAAATCCAGGACATTTCCTCATAAACGTGATAGTATTACAATACTGGTTTCAATTTTAAACCCTTCAGAAGCAGATCAGAGCAAGCATGATAAAAACCAGTCAAAAGCAAAAAGAAATTATATAATAAATTTAGATTTTTTCATTACAGTTCTGAATCTTCTTTTACATGAGATCTTATTACAAATACCATAAAAGTTATATCTAATTCAATGCAAATGTTAGAACATTTACATTAAACTACTATAAAATGAAAGCTGAAACAAAATGTATTTAAAAGCAAACTTGAAGACAGCTCAGCAGCATAAGCACCTTCCTGTTAAGTGCCAGGTCCAGAGTTTGATCCTCTGTAACAAAAATAAATAAATAAAATAAAAGCAAACTTATTCTGTGTATCCTACAAGAAATACCAGTATGTCAAAGTACATAGGTTCACTATATACTTTTTAAGTTACAAAACTGTAAAACATATTTATAGTTTAAAGTGGGCTGGAAACCAAACATGAACTTAGTGTGAAAGCCATACAGTATAATTTTATATATAAATCTTTAAGGAAGGGGAAAATAAAAATATTAACATGAAATGTACATTTTCTAACTTCTACATGTAATCACTATACAATATATAAGGGAAAAATATGTTATCTAAAACTATCAAAAACAAAACTCAGAACTCAAAGTAAAGCTAAATAGATAAGACAAATTACTAGACTAATAATCACTTTTAAAGACTAGAAAACAATTTTCAATAAGTCTTCATTAGTGCCGTTTGAGAACACACTGACTACAAATTACTTACAAACCATAATCAAAAGTTGAAAATCACTAAATATAAAAAACTTGATGGCCGGCCAAATAGGTCAGCAGACTAAAGCACCTGATTAGGCACAACTCAGCAGCCAGGGTTTGATCCCTGGCATGCCATGCTTGCCCTGCCCCGGGGTGCTCTGAGACAGCAATTGAGACTAAGTGTGGTGACCCTATAGTCCCAACACTTGGGAGGCTGAAGAAAGGAAAATGACTACAAGTCTGATCTACAGAGTGAGACCCTATAGACCCTGCACTAAAAATCTAAAAAAAAAAAACTAATTTTATAGAAATATGCCTCAACCATCAATTTATATATACAGCAAGCTAATGAAATATCACAACTTTCAATGTAAATATATTCTTGGGGACTTTAAACTTCTAAAGTGAAATGGAGGGTGAATATTATGTATACAAAATCCCAACAAGAAATTAAAACAAAAAAACAATGAGATTGCCTCTTCAGTTTTTCTTTTAATTGAACTGATTCTATATTGGTTAACTTAAAAGTAAATATAGTAATTACTTATAAAGTATTAATTTAAATGTATCTGAAAATTCTTGATGAGGTAGCTTTTCAAAATGTAGCAATGATGGCACCTACAATGTGCTAATCTCTACAATACACATTCTATATCAGTATTCTAATAATATAAATGATTCATTATATACTTAAGAAATAAGTATGATTACTTATAAAGCCTTTCTATACCATATTTAAAAACATTTATTTGTATTATCTCTAAATATATAGGGATAAGGTCAGTATGGATAAGCTTTAACATTTCATTCATCACAAAATAGCTTCTATAAGGTATTTCTAGGTAATTGAAGCAAAAAATTTAAACACACAAACTGGTCAAGAACTGGAAAGTAAAAATCTTCTGTACTCCAGTTAAGCTTCCATTCTGACTTCTAATTCACTGTACATCAAAGAAAATCAACTTGCCCTGACACACAGGACTATTCCCTCCAGTGATCAGGCAGGTGTTGAGGCTAGAAAGAGAGCCTATTTTCCACAGCCCTTTACCTTGTTTGATCACTAGTTACTTTTGATCTGACACTGCCCTCTCTCTAGTAATGACTTCCCCCTCATAGACCCTACCTCACATCTGTCAGAAAGAATAAAGGACATCAAACTGAGACCTGACAACGCCTATGGGCCATGCGATGTGCTGCCAACAGAATGTTCCCCAGCTCCCACAATTTTTAATTCAGTTTCTTTTGTTCTGGTAGGTACAGGGATAGAGTACCAATGACAGCAGAAAGGATTATGCACCAACTGTGAAACCAAGCCTTCTTGAATGTGGATCTTTTATCTGTGCTTCTTCATCTTCTTAAATGCTGCAAACTTCATGGTGGATACAAAGAAATACATATTCAACAAGTGCAATAGAAAGTTTGTTTAAATCCTTTCCAGGAGAAAACAAAGGATACAATGTATTATAATTCAACTACAAAGCTTAGTAAACACTAGCTGTCAAACAGCATGTTAATGGTAAATGAAACCACAGAAATTTTATGAGGACTGCTATTTAATGCATATTGCCATTCAATGCCTAAAAAAGACAGGTTTCCTAAAACAGTGTACATACTCAAAGAAGCAATCATTTCAATTGCTACTCTACAGATTCTCACAGTAATTTGATGTGAGAATAAGTTAGTATTGAAAATGAATTCAATTAGTCTCTTTGTGTTGAGTATATACAAGTTTCTGTAGAGCATTAATCACATTTTTAATGTTTAATTAGAAATTTGAAAAAAAAACAGCTCAAATACTACTTTGGTTTTTTAATTTTATTCATAACTTTGGATTAAATTTTATTCATAATTTTTCAACTAACACTAAAAATGTTATGACCACTAAATGCACAATGCCATCTCAATCCACTCCATCCCATATTTGCATAACATATAATAAGAGCTTATTATTAAACATGGAATAAAAGGATTTACAAAAATCAGGCTTAAAGGGTTTATAAAAAAAAAAAGGACTTATAAAATCACTTTCAAAGTTAAAACAATTGTTTTTTAAAAGAAATGGAATTTCATGACTTTGTAAAAGTCAGGTTGGACATGTATGATCAGTTCAATAAATCCTATTTAATGTGAATGCATATAATACTGAACAAAAATAAATAACCTTAGATATGTGCAATATTGAACCTCAGAGGTTGAGGGCAAGCAAGTAGTTAAAAGTTGGTTCTAATAACCACAGGAAAGTTATCACTACAATGCTGGTGAAAGATATTCCCATATAGACAGAAGGGAAGAATGTATCCATATCCAAAAAATGAACCCATGACACTAGCCAACTGCACACATCAGACTAAAAATAATTTAACATTATGAAAAACTAGCTGGGGGTGCCACAGAGATAGTTCAGTAGAATAAGTGCTTGCCTGGCAAGTACGAGGTCCCGAGTTCAATCCCTGATACTGAAACACACACACACACACATACACATACACACACACACATACACACACACACACACACAAGAAACCAAAATTAGAAGCTAGCAGTAAAATACTTTTCATTCTTATATTAACTAATAATTTGTATAATTACATCGTTCTTAAGAAGTAGAATTTAAAAAAAAAAGGAAGTAGTACTAGAATTTAGACTAGTAGAATTCAAGTGCTTCGCCCATACTCCTACACTGTGGAAACAGGCCACCAGGGGAACAACAGGCACACAGTAGACCTGGACTAGGGTGTTATATGCACTTGAGACTAGACAGATGAAAAAGTCCGAGATACAAACCAACAGGTGGTAAGTTAGATGAACCACTGTTGTGCCAAGGGATAAAGAGACACATGGACTAGAAACAGGTAAGATTGTTCCTTTTGTTTACTTTTTATAATTTCATTTTGTTTTACTTATGTTTTTATTTTGCTTTCTTTTCTTTTTCTCTTTTGTTTTCTCAATTTTTTCTTTTTCTAACTCTAATCTAATCTCCCCAATCCAAAGATCAAGTTTGGAAAACTCCTTGAATACTTTCATTTTTTTCCTTTCCACCACCTTTATTAGTTTCCCAAACCTTATATGACCATCCTCTATCCTCTCACCTTGCTTCTATTTCCTGTCCAGTTATCTTTACTTTATACACCATCCTCCTCAATTTCCCTACCACAGGGTAAACCCCCTCTATGAAGGGTAAGCACTTTGCCTACAAACTTGTAATTTATGAACTGTTCTGTTATACAACCATAGATTGTGCTCCTTTGGTCTGAAGAAGAAAATCCATTTGTCAGTTTCTAAATTGTACCTCATGCTATCATTACTGTTGTACTACTTCAACTATGATGTCTGTTTTAATCAGTTGTTCTCCCTTCTGTAACAATACCAAGAAACTCTGGGGTAACTTCACCACTGACCTACACACAAAGATTATGAACTGAGCCCCAAAAATAATAATATCCCACTCTCAGTTAATTGGGAAGGTAGGATTTGGGGACAGACATGAACAAATAATCTCATACACACAGAAGAATAGTCTTTCCTTAGGCTTTGATGTTAGTGATATAACCACCTACTATAAAACCTCAGAAGGATAGTCATAGAAGCATATAATTTTTTTCTGGAATAGAATACAACAAAACAAAGAAAGAAAGCATAACTTCAGATCTCAAGACCACCCAAAACAAGTCCAAGAGACATCAACATAGAAGTTGGAAGACACACATCTGAAGTTTCTGAAATGATTGCAACTGAAATAAAGAAACAATTCATTCCATAAGGCTATACAGGAAATCAGATCAGAAATAATCTCTCAAGTGAAAAAAAAGCAACCATAATAAAATAATTTCTCAGCATATCTAAAGATATAGATAAAAAATAGAGGAGCACAGCAAAATGACAGAAACCTTGAATAAACAATATAGGAAAGAATTAAAATGGAAAAAACCAAAAATTCCATTGAAAGCTGGTGAAACTGCTTCAATAAAACTAAAGATAGATTTTTCATTCTTGAAGACAGGATTACAGCTAGCAATCACAAAAGGAAAAAAAAAATCTTAAAAACAACACACTGCTTCTTGGCCTTTTGGCTAAGATCAAGTGTAAAAATAACAAAGAACCAAGAAATATCAATTAAACACCTACCAGAACAACAACATAAGTTTGCTAAGTGTCAATGAAAAGGTTGGAGAAAACACAAATTAAATAAAGACTATCTAAAACTAATAACATAAAAAAGTAGTTCTTTAGAAGGAACTAATGAGAATAGAATGAAAACAACACTCCAAGCTACAGGAACCCAGAAAAAAAAGGAAGGGTGGCTATATTCTTTATAGACAGTGAGAATATCAAGAATGATCAAAAGAGACAAACAAGGTCACTACATTCCTGTGAGATGAAATTTTCAAGAGAAAGAGATAATGGTCATAAATATATTTGCATCAAATATAGGAACAGCCAACTATAGGAGGCATGAAAAATCAAGTAAGCAACAACACAGTTGTAATGGGGAACATTAATTCTCCATTATCACAAAGAGATAAATCAATTAGGGAAAAAAAAATCAGCAAAGAAGTAACAGAACTACACCAAACTGGTGAACAAATGGACTTATATGTTCTTCTCAGGTGCACTTGAGACATTCTCTACACCATCCCCCACAACAGAGTTAAGTAAATGCAAAGGAATGGAAATTATCCCATGCTTATTATCAGAATGCAATGCAATGAAACTGGAATTTCATAATAAAAGAAACCATAAAAACATGGAAATTGAGCAGTACCCTTCCAAACAATGAATAGGTGACAGACGAAATTAAAGAAGAAACTAAACAATATCTTCACTCAAGCAAAAATGCAAACATAACCTATCAGATCCTATGGGATGCAATGAAAGCAGTGTTAAGAGGGCTATTTGTAGCAGTGAATGTTTGTATCTGGAAAAAAAAAAAAAAAAAAAAAAAAAACCTAACGCTTTACCTCAACCTTCTAGAAAAAAAGAAAAGCAAGTCAAACACGGGAGAAAATTATAAAGATCAGAGCAGATAGCAGCCAGGCCTGCTCTCGTGAGTGAGACCTAAGCAAGCCCACCAGCTGCACAGCCAACCCAGCAGGCATGCCCACCCACAAGAGTGAGATTCGCTCCCCTGCCCACAAGCAGCTCAGCTGACCCAGCAGCCCGGATTGACCAACACACACGCAATTCTGCACCAAAGGTCATTACTATACAGAATAATACGGAAAAGGAGCCAACTGCAACCTCAGGTCCTGAGCCCACCTGGAATAAATATGGGAGACACTACCATAAAAGAAAATGGGAATCATGCAGCTGAAATCTCTGAATTAGTAGCACTTGAAGTAAACAAACAACTGCAGAAATGTACAGAGTAACTTGGACTGGAGATAACCTCTGAGGTCAAAAAAGAAATCTTTTAATTACTAGAGCCTCAAATAAAATAAAAATTAAAAAAAGCTGCAGAAAAGCATAGAGGGAATCAGATCAGAAATAAGCTCTGAAGTAAAAAAACAGTCATCTCTAAATTAATAGTGTCTGAAGTAAATGAACAACTGCAGAAAGCAAGAGAGGAAATGAGAGCAGAAACAATCTCTGAAGTAGAAAAAGAAGCAATAACTATAATAAAAGAATTAATACATACATCTAAAGAAAACATTGATAAAAAAATAGAGATTAGAAAAATGATGAAATCCTTGAATAAGCAATATAGGAAAGAAACAGCATGAAACAGATTCAAAGAGATAAACAGAAAAATAAAATCTCATTCACAAACTGAGAACACTATATGAACGAAAGTGAGGATAGGATTTCAGATCTTGAAGACACAGTCATAGCAAGTGAAAAGGTAAGAAAGTATCTCTTAAAAACAAGCAGGACACAGGAAAAAGTCATTCAACATCTGCAAGATGATGCAAAGATGAAAAGGAATCAATGAGAAAGGAGTCAATACAATGATATAAAAAGAATATGGAGAGAAGTAATAGTAGAAAACTTTCCAAATATGAGAAAAGAATCTAGCATCCAGGCAATTGAAGCATATAGAACTACAAATAACATCAATTCAACTAAAAACACACCCAGACATATAATAATCAAGATCCAGAAATCCAGCAGAATATACTAAAAGCCACTAGAGAAAAGAAACAGATCACATTTAAAGGAAAACCCATCAGAATAACGGCAGATTTCTCTTCACAAACCATAAAGCCAAGAAGAGCATGGAGCAGATTGCTTCAAGTCTTCTAAGAAAACAAATTCCAGCCCAGATTGCTATACCCCACAGGACTCTCAAGTATGAAGGAGAAGTCAAATACTTCTATGACAAGGAACAACTAAAGAATTTCATGATGTCAAAGCCAACCCTACACAGACTACTAAAAAATATTGTAGAGGGAGACCAAAATGAACTGATCTCTACAAATGAGACCAGAAAGAACCCACCAAATAGAAGGTAGTAAGTAAAAGACATGTCAATCATAAGTCAATACATTTCAATTGTAACCATCAATGTAAATGGACTCAATTGTCTGATTAAAAGAAATAGACTGGCAGAGTGGATAAGGAATGAAAATCCACCAATATGCTGTATAGAAGAAACATACTTAACTCATAAAGAAACTCACAGGCTAAAAGTTAAAGGATGGAAAACAATACTACATGCTCTACCACCTCAAAAAAAGGAGGGGTAGTAACCCTGTGTGCAGACAGTCTAAACTTCAAACCAAGATTGATCAAATGAAATAAAGAAGGCAACTACACAGTGGTTAGGTGAAAAATTCAAGACAAAGAGGTAACACTCACAAATACGTATGCACCCAACACACGAGCACCAAGTTATATAACACAAATCTTAATGGACAGCAAAAATCTACCCTCCAACACCACAATCGTAACAAGAGACCTCAATACTCCTTTATCCCAAAAAGATAGGACAAGCAGACAAAAAATTAGCAAAGAAGCAGCAGAACTGAACCAGATCTTAGAACAACTGGACTTAGTGGACATACACAGTGTTCCACCTAACCACTTTTAAATACACATCTTTGTTTAGCTGCCCATGGGACATTTTCTAAAATAGACCACATACTAGTGTACAGGTCATGCTTAAGTATGTGCAAAAAAAAAAAAAAAAAACAGAAATTATTCCATACATATTAATTTACCATAGTGCAAAGAAACAGGAAATAAATGACAAAAGAAATCATAACAACTCCACAAATACATGGAAATTAAACAACATCCTTCTCAGCATCTACTGGGTTACAGATGAAATTAAACAAGAAGTTAAACCATATTTACAATTTAATGAAAATTCAAACACAACTTACTGGAATTTATGGGATGCAATGAAAGCAGTTCTTAGAGGGAAATTTATAGCCGTGAATTCGCACATTAAAAAACAGAATGAGAATAAATAAATATTCTCATGCAGCACCTAAACCTACAAGAAAAGGAAAAGCAAACAAAATTTAAAGCCCAAAGATGGGAGGAAATTATAAAGATTAGAGCAGAAATTAACTCAATCAAAACAAAGAAATCAATACAAAGAATAATAAATCGAAAAGCTGGTTCTTTGAAAGAGTACATAAAATTCATAAGCCCCTGGCTAACTTCATCAAAAAGAAGAAAGGATTCAAATTCAAGCAATAAGCAATGAAAAGGGTGAAATTACTACAGACTCAGTGAATATTCAGAGGATCATTAATAACTACTTTGAGAATCTTTACTCTCACAAAACTGAAAATACAGATGAAATGAGCAGATTCCTAGAAAGGTACAAACTACAAAACTGAATCAAGAAGATGTAAAAACTCTCAACAACCTAGTAACAGTCAATTAAATACAAACTGTCATAAAAAGTCTACCAACAAAGAAAAATCCAGGTACTGATGGATTCACAGCTGAATTCTACAAGAAATTTACAAAAGACATAATCCCAATACTCCTCAAACTCTTCAATGAAATTCAAAAGGAAACAATCCTCCCAAAATCATTCCTACAGGCATTATTACACTGATACCAAAACCAGAGAGAGATGCAACTAAAAAAGAAAACTGCAGGCCAATTTCTCTCATTCACATAGATACAAAAATCCTCAATAAAATCCTCACCTATAGATACAGCAAATCAACAAGAGTATACACTATAACCAGGTAGGATTCATCTCAGAGAAGCAAGGAAGGTTTAATATACACAAATCTATAAATGTAATATACTATTATATCAATAGAGCCAAAGCCAAAAACCACATGATGTAGGAAAGGCTTTTGACAAAGTCCAACATGCATTCATGTTCAAAGTACTACAGAAAAATCAGAATAGAGGGCCACAACCTCAATCTGATAAAAATCGATCTACAACAATGCAATGGCTAACATGATTCTAAATGGGGAAAAGCTGAAGTCTTTTATTCTGAGATCTGGTACAACACAAAGATGTTCCCTATCACCACTCCTGTTCAATATAGTTCTGGAATCATTAGCTACAGCCATTAAACAAGAGAGAGAAATAAAAGAAATAAGAATAGGTAAAGACAAAGTTAAACTATCATTATTTGCAGATGACATGGCAATCTACTTGGAAGACCCAAAAAACTCCACTAAGAAGCTAAAATTAACATGCAAAAACAGCAGCATAGCAGGGTACAAAATCAACACACAAAAGTCAATAGCATTCCTCTACAAAGATAACAAACACACTGAGAGAGAAATTAGAGAAACAATACCTTTTATAATCATACTGAAAATGAAATACTTGGGAGTTAACCTAACTAAAGAAGTAAAAAGACCTTTTCAAGAAAAACCACAGCACTCTGAAAACAGAGATCCTAAAGGATTTCAGAAAATGGACAGATATTCCTTGCTCCTGGATTGGAAGAACCAACATTGTGAAGATGGTCATACTACCTAAATTGTTATAGAGATTAAATGCAATTCCTACCAAGATACCATGAACATACCTCACAGAACTGGAGAAATCATTCCTAAAATTTATTTGGAACTAAGAAAAACCCAGAATTGCAAAGACAATTCTGGGCAACAAAAGCAAGGCAGGCGGTATTACAATTCCTGACCTAAAGTTACACTACAAAGCTACAGGGACAAAATCAGCATGGCACTGGCAAAAAAGGAGACCTGAGGATCAATGGAATAGATTAGAAGATGCAGAAGCAAATATAAACATGCTAAACCACCTTATATTTAACAAAGGGGCCAAACATGTTTACTGGAAGAAAGATAGCCTCTTTAACAAATGGTGCTGGAAAAACAGGCTCTCCACATGTTGAAAACTAAAACTTGGCCGAGGTCTATCATCATGCACTAGCCTAAAGCCAAAATGGATTAATGATCTAAATATTAAGAGAGAAAACCTAAATCTCCTAGAAGAGAAAGTCGGAGGAAATGTTTAAGACATCAGTGTAGGCAAAGAGTTAATGGACAAAAATCAAAATGCATGTTTAACAGTTGAAATAATCAACATCTGGGACCTCCTGTGGCTAAGAAGTTTTTCACCTCAAAAGAAATTACCAATAGAGTGAAAAGACAACCCAGGAATTTTGAAAAGATTTTAACTAATATGTGTTCAGACAAAGGTCTTCTATCTAGAATTTTTAAAGAACTAAAAACCATTAGGGTTCCAAAATTCAAAGACACAGTTGAGAAATGAGCATCTGACATGAAAACACACTTCTCAGAGAAAGAAATTCAACAAGCCTATACATAAATGAAGAAATGCTCCACATCACTAGCCATTTGTGAAATGTTAATCAAAGCAACACTTAGACACCATCTCACCCCAGAAAGATTAGCTACCATAAAGAAATCAACCAACAACAAATGTGGAGAGAAAAAAGAATCCTTCTCCACTGCTGGCGGGAATGCAGACTGGTGCAACCATTAGGAAAAGCAGTGTGGAGACTGCTTAAAAAACTAGGACTGGAAATCCCATTCAATACAGCTATCCCCCTACTGGGAATTTTCCCAGAAGGACTGAAAACATCCTATCATAGTGATATCTGTGCACTTATGTCTATAGCAGCATAATCTGTGATAGCCAAATCTTGGAAACAAGCAAAATGCCCATCATCTGAAGAATGGTTGAAAAGATGTGATATTTTCATACAATGGAATATTAGTCAGCTATAAAGAATGACAAACTACAACAGTTCATATATAAGTGGATGTAACTTGAATATATACTCATGACAGAAACTAGACCTATATATGTGAATATCATAGTCTCCCTAGGATAAGAACTCAAAAGAAGAAAAACAAATAAATAAATAAATTTTCTGGGGGGTACCAAGAATCAAACTCAGGACCTTGCATTTTTATGTTTTTTTGGCAACAGTGACTTAAATACAAAATGCATTTGGAAGAGCTAAAAAAAATTAAGGTTTATTGAAAATGTTAATTAATTATCTGACCAATCTTACATACCTATGTCTATTAATCTAAACAGATTTGGTGATGAAAATATGCAATACAACCACCGTTAAATTTTTGTTCTTGTTCTGAGTTCTGTACTATATGTACACTTGCTTGTTACTGTTTTTTATCTTTGTTTCTTCTATTTTTACGCTTTAAAATTTATTTTAAAAAAAGGAAAAAAATCAGAGCAGAAGACAATGTAATTGAGACTAAGAAAATGATACAGAGAATTAATGAAGAGTTGGTTCTTTTTTTTAAATTTCATTTATTTATATTATTGCTGGCTCAGCCTGCCCTGGGGTGGGGCTAGAACAGCATGTAGTGCCAGGATCAAAACACTGCCCCTGCAGTTGCCTGAGTTTGCCTAAGCATGCACTTTAGACCACTGAGCTATCGCACCAGTGCTGAAGAGTTGGTTCTTTGAAAGAATAAATAAAACTGATAAACCCCTAGCCAACCTTACAAAAAAAAAAAAAGGAGAGAAAAATTTAGATTCATGCAATGAGAAATGAAAAGGGTGAAATCACTATTCTGTAGTAATTCAAAATATCATTGACTTAGTTACTTTGTACTCATTGCTTGAAAAAATACCCAACACTCAAAATGAAGGAAGGAAAGGTTTATTTAGCTCACAGTAATTGGAGGTTTCCGTCCATACCCAACTGGCTCCAAGACAGAGAGACACGTGGCAGAGAGCAGCAGTTCATGGTGGCGGAACAGCAACAATATGGTGACAAAGGCAACTGACCAACCAGGGGAGCAGAGAGCAACAGCGTGAGTCTGTCTTTCTGTCTCTCTGTCTCTCTTTATATTGCATTCAGGCTCTCTGCCTCAGCCTATCTGTCTTAGGCCACACCCATCATTCCAGAAGAACTCAGACCCATAGTCTCATCAGTACTAAAGCACATAATCCCAGTGGATCATAAGTCAAGTCTCAAACTCTGGAAGTCCATCACTGCATGAGGCTTTGGGAGAACAACTAGACATAAACCATAACAATCATCAATACCTGCTTTGAAAATCTCCATTCTCATAGGATGGAGAACACAGAAGAAATGGACAGATTCCTAGAAATATAAATTACCAAAACTGAAGGAAGAAAATATATAAATTATGAAAAATTCATTATTAATGAAATAGAAAACTAAATTTAAAAATTTACCAAAATACAAAAGTCCAGGTTCTGATGGACTCATGGCTGAATTCTATAAGAAATTTAGAAAAGATTTACAGCCAACTCTTCTCAAACTCTTTAATGAAACTGAAAGGGAACAAATTCTCCCTTATTCATTCTTGGAGGCAAACATTACTCTGATAACAACACCGGAGAAAGACCCAACCCAAAAAAAGAAAACTATAAGACAATCTCAATATTGAACATAGATGTAAAACTCCACAATCAAATGCTAACAAGCAGAATGCAGCAAATCATCACAAAGATTATATACAATGCCTAAGTGGGACTCATCACAGGAATGCAGGAATGGTTCAATATACACAAATTGATAAAAATAAAAAACCATATACATGATCATCTCAGTAGATCAACAAAAACATTTTGATCAAGTTCAACACCCATCCATTATAAAAACCGTACAGAAAATCATACTAAATGGCTTTTATTTCAATCTGGTAAACGCCATCTATGACAAGAAAACAGCTGACATCAGACTAAGTGGACAAAAACTAAAAGCTTTCACCCTAAAATCAGAAACAAGCCAAGAATAACCACTGTAAAAGCATTCCTATTCTATGTAGTTCAGGAAACATTAGCCAGAGCAAGACGAGAGGAAAAAGAAAAGAGAAAGAAAAGAGAAGGGAAGAGAAAATAGGAAAGGAAGAAGTTAAATTATTATTTGCAGATAACATTATGATACTTCACAGAAAAGAGTCCAAAAACTCCACCAAAAAAGACTTTAAAAATCAGCATATTCAGTTCCACATTGGGATAAAAATCAACACTCAGAAATCAACAGCATTTCTATACACAAAGAAAAACTCATATGGGGCTGGGGAGATAGTTCCATGGCACAAGTGCCTGCCTGGCAAGTACAACATCGTGTTTGAACCCTGTTCCCGCCAAAAGAAAAAGAAAAAAAGGAAGAAAAACTCTTTCAGAGAGAAATTAGAGAAACCACATACTTTAAAATAGCATTCAAATCAAAATGCCCATGTAACACTTCAAAGAATCAACAACTGGGATCTCCTCTTGCTGAGAAGTTTTTGCACGTCAAAAGAAATTACCAACAGAGTGAAAAGAAAACCCACAAATTTCAAAAAAAATTTACCTAGTCAGTATTCAGACAAAAGTCATCTATCTAGAATTTATAAAGAACTAAAAAACATTAGGGTCCCAAAATTGAAAGACTCAATCCAGAAACGGGCATCTGAGATGAATACACACTTCTCAGAGGTAGAAATATGATAAGCCTATAAATAAGTGAAGAAATGTTCCACATCACTAGCCATCTGTGAAATGCAAATTAAAACAACACTTACGATACCATCACACCCCACAAAGAATGGCTATCATAAAGAAATCAATCAAGGCTGTGGGGAAAAAGGAACACCTCTCCACTGCTGGTGGGAATGCAGATTGGTGCAACCATTATGGAAAGCAACGTGGAGAAACCTTAAAAAACTAGGACTGGAAATTCCATTCAATACAGCTATCCCCCTACTGAGAATTTTCCCAGAAGAACTGAAAACATCATATCATAGTGATGTTTTCCACCCATGTACATAGCACCACAATCTGTATTAACCAAATCATGGAAACAAACTAAATGCCCATCATCTGAAGAATGATTGAAAAAAATAAAAAAAAAAAAGTGGTATTTTCATGCAGTGGAATATTACTCAGCAGAATTTCATTTATTATTACTATTATTATTATTTGTGTGTGTGTGGTACCAGGGACAGTGTGCTTGCCAGGCAAAAGCTTATTCTACTGACCTATCTCTCCACCCCTGGAATATTACTCAGCTATAAAGAAAGATAAACTAGAAGACTTCATATATAAGTGGATGTATCTTGAAGAAATACTCTTAAGTGAAATAAACCAGACCTGTATGTATAAATATCATAGTCTCCCTAGTGTAATAACACAAAAGAAGAAATAAAAAGGGAAAGTCATAACACAGGTGAATGGAAATCAAGAACTTAAGGATTAAACAATGAAGAGACAGCAAACAGAAAGTTGGCAGGAAACATGGCATGGTCAAAACCACACTTTTATGTACACCAGATGAATGAGACAATGGTCCTAAGAATCTCCAACAGCTTTTTGACATTCAGAGTAGCAACGTGCAAGACTAAAACCATGCCTGGCATGCTTGTCATTCTGGTCTTCGAGATGTGTGCTGCTTCTAATGTTACTTCAATGATTGCTGGAAAATGAGACAAGGAAAAATGCCATAGGATTGACCTACTACAATTTTGTATATGCTTATCTAAATTTTTGTATAAGAAAGGGCAACAGTTTTTTGGTTTTTTTTTTTAATCACATTCTATAGCAGCAGTTTTCAACCTGTGGGTCTCAACCCCACCGGGGGTTGAATGACCAAAACACAGGGGTCCCCTAAAGCCTTTTCGAATCATAACTGTAGCAAACTTACAGTTTTGAAGTAGCCACCAAAATTATTTTTTGGTTTGGGATCACCGCAACATGAGGAACTGTATTGCAGGGTCACAGCATTAGAAAGGTTGAGAACAACTGCTCTATAGGGATTTATTAGAATATCAATGACTGATGGAAAATACCAGTTCCATGTGAAGTCTAAGACATTTAATATTTAGAAAGATGGTGATCTAGGAGCTGGGGAGATAGCACAATACAGTAAGTGCTTGCCTGGCAAGCGCAAGGGCCTGAGTTCAATCCCCAGTTCCACCAAAAAAAAAAAAAAAAACAGTAGTGTTAAGCTCAAGTATAGCTCTAGTATGTTATAGAGTAATAGTATCACTAACCTTCACTTCTGGAGGGTTAATAACTTAAGTGTGCAGACCAAAAAAATAAAGAGAAGAGCTACAGAAGGATAGCCAATATTTTGTCCCTAGACCTTAAGGTCAGTGAGGACTCAGGACATAAGACAATCTGTACTATAATATCCTATAACTCAGTGGTATCCCAAATTTTTTGTTCAAGGAGATTATGGGGCCACACAGGAAAGGGATCAACTATGTATAGTATGCCTAAGGAAAGTCACCTACACAGAAAGCATTCTCTCAGGCTTTAGTAGAGAGCAAACTGGTCAAGTAAGCTGACATTGACAAAAGTTCTACAAAACACTGTAGATGGTTTCAAGGTAAATCCTGAGGGGATTTGACTGACATTGTGAGATACAAAGAAAGACAGCCTCTTCAATAAACGGTGTTAGAAAACTGGCTTTCCATATGCCAAAGACTAAACTAGACCAATGTCCATTGCCATGCAATAAACTAAGGCACAGTGGATCAAAACAGAAACAGTAAATCTACTAGAAGAGAAAGTAGATAGGAATCTTAAAGACAGAAAAATAGGCAGAAGGTTTTTCAACAAAGCCAGGAAGTACTTCAAAGAATCAACTGGGATTTCATCTTATTAAAAAGTTGTGGTTGTTTTGTTTTGTTTTGTGGAACCAGGGATTGAACTTAGGACCTTGCACTTACCAGGCAGGCACTTATGCCTCTGAGCTATCTCCCCAGCCCCTTAAACAGTTTTATATATGAAAAGAAATCACCAAGAGAATGAAAAGAAAACCCATAGAATGGGAAAAAATTTTAGCCAACTGTTCCTCAAACAAAGGACTTTTATCTAGAACACAAAACTTTGAAAATAATCAGGCCCATAAAATGTGAGGACCCAATCCAAAATGGGCATCTGAGGGTACACACTCCTCAGATAAAGAAATACAAATAGCAAATAACTAAATATACACACATGGAAAAAAAAAATGTTCAACATCACTGGTCATTCAAAAAATGCAGATTAAACCAACACTATGATTCCATCTCATCTGAGAAAGAACTGCCGCTATCAAGGAATCAGCCAATAATAAATGCTGGTGGAGCTGTGAGGAAAAAAGGAACCCTTCTCCCCTGTTGCTAGGAATATAAACTGGCACAGTCAGTGTGGTGACTACTCAAAAATTAGGATTACTGGTCGCATTCAATCTAGATATTGCCCTCCTGGATATTTTCCCAGAGTAATTAAAAACATCATACCACAACAATATACATGTGCACCCCCATGTTTATAGCAGCAAATTTTATAACTAATATGTAAACAACATAAATGTCCATCAACAGAGGGATGGATAAAAAAGATGAGGCATTTTTACACAATGAAGTACTGTTCTGCCATAAATAAGGATAAAGTCAAGGTTTTTATAGGTAAATGGATGCAAATAGAGACTACACTCAGAAGTGAAGTAAATCAGACTCACATGTCTAGACATCACATTGTCTCCCTAGTGTAAGAAACTACAGAAGCAAATAAGATCCAAAATATACAACAGATACTGTGAAAAGGAAATAAACTGCTCAAAAGGAAAGAATTATTTGGATGGGAGTAAGGGGAAAAAATAATTTATATATACACTATGATTTGTACTTACCTTGTTTAAGTAATTACTCACATATATATCTTGTAACCTGAGCAACTACTTCAAAGATAACCCTATACAATCTAATATACATTGTTGATTTCCTATTTTTAAAAAGTAGGAAAGAGCTAGGAAGATAATCTCAGTGGAGTAAGTGCTTGCCTGGCAAGCATAAGGTCCTGAGTTCAATCCCTGGTATCACCCAAAAAATTAAAAAAAAATAAAATAGGTAGGGGGCTGGGAAAATAGCTAGGCCACCTAAGCACCTGCCTGGCAAGCACAGGGACCTGGGTTTAATCCCCAGAACTGCATGCCATTCCAGCCCCCAAACACTGGCACACCACGCCGGCCACCAAAACCAGGCTTGGCAGGGTATACCCATAATCCCAGCACTGGGGAGGCTGACACAGGAGGATCACTATAAGTCCGAGCTCTGTAATGAGACTTTGTACCAAATAAAGATTTCTTATATTTTTGTTTTGTTTTGTTTTGTTTTTTGTTTTTTGTGGGACCAGGGTTCAAACTCACAACCTTGCACTTGCCAGGCAGGCACTTATGCCACAGAGCTATCTCCTGAGCCCTTAGACTTCTTCTAATTAAATAAAAATAAAAAGGTGAGTTTACAAACTAAACCATTATATATTATGTTAGAAAATATTGTTTAAATAGATTTTGACATTTGAAAAAGATGACTCCTATATACTTAAATAACTGTATTCTTTAAAAAAAGCTATATGGGAATAATATTAGATACCACTTCAAGATGGGGAAAATATGCAACTTAATTCAAGGACAAACAATATAGCTGGCAGCACCAATACTTGCCCAAGGTATCTCTCCCCTTCCTTTTCTCCCTTCTCTCTTCCTCTCTCTCCTTGTCCAAATGTCACTTAACTCTTTACCCCAAAAAATGAAGTCAAGCTGCATTTCTCTTCCAAGAAACATGTGTTTACAGAAGAGAGCATTCTTCCCCCTTGATTCTAAGACTGTGAGAACATAAAGATATAAATGATAAAATTCAAAACTAAGAATTTCATATAAAATAATATTTGAAACACTTGTCTATAACTTCTGCAAGGTATATGACTCTCAACGTATACAATGTCAGAGCTAATTTTAAAGCCAAAATGCTTGTTTCATTTTTCTAGAATCAAACAATGAAGAGCTATCTCCTTTTAACTGCAATGATAAATTAAAGCTCTTCTAAATGCAAGCCAAGCAACAACTAATTTCATCATTTTATAAATCAGGAAGCAAATGTGTAAGTTAGCAAGAGTCAAAGACTTTTTGTTACAGTTTTCTGAACACATAAAACACGCTCACTGGAATAATAAAAAGTAAATAATTTCAATGAAAGTAAGCTAACAAATAAAAATATGTAATAGGTAATTTACAAAGATTTTAAAACCATGAATTTCAATATTCATTTTTGAAAAATCATTTCATTCAATATAAATGCCAAGACTGCTTAAATGTTGAAAAAGATAGTTACTTGGGGTTCTATATTCCTAAATCAACATTATCGTTTTTCTGATACAAACATTAATGACTAACCACTTGACTCTTCACTGCAGAGTAAAACATTTTTCACCAATTCAGGGTTCCTAAAAATGGAATCTTATATCCAAAAAGATATACTTTAATGTAAAAATTAAAGAATACAATCACATTTAAGATTAATAACATAAGTCTCACTTATATGATTTTGAAAGACCTGGTAGAAAAGAAATGAACATTCCTCATCTTGAAAACAATTTTCCCAGAGTATATGCATTTGAATCTATAATAGTTTCTCTGCACTCAACATTATTTTTAGAAAATATATTATTTTGAACAGGAAGAAAAGTTCATTTTTAGGAAGCACCCACAATTTTTATTCATTATAATGAGAAAAAAAAATAGTAATGAGTTTCAAAACAGATTAGTAGGACAGTTACAATAATTAATATATTGAATATTACTGTCTTCATAGTAGTTATTCAGAGGACATGATGCACACATGATACCCTGTCTAAACAATATTAGTACAAACCTTTCTTCTCAATGAACTAAAAGAAAGTAGCTGTGTATCTATCCTAACTATCTTGTCTATACATAGATATATATATATATATATATATATATATATATATACTTTTTCAACAACAAAATGGTTATTTATATCTCCCTTTTTTGTTTTATTTTGTCAGAGATGAGTGTTCCATTACAGTTAGAGAAGCTATATTTGGGGAAGTCTTTAAAGGACCTTTTCATACTTGATGCCAGTCCAAAGATTGTAGGTACTTGAATTCATCAAACTAACCCACTACGATCCAATATTCTATGACAGCAGTAGGTTATCAACACAGGTTTTTACACATCAAAAGAAATTACAAACACAGTGAAAAGACAACCCACAAATTTGGAAAAAAAATCTTAACTAATAAGCACTTAGACAAAGGTCTTCTATCTAGAATTTATAAAGAGCAAGCAAAAAAAAAAAAAAATTAGGACCCCAAAACTTAAGCACCCAATCTAACTTTCCACTTAGCCAAAACACTGAAGAATACATACTGAAATCCTTAACCCTACAACAAATTATCAGTGAAAGAGTCAAACTACAGAAAGTTGACAATTTAGAAAACTCATATGTATGGTAGACTTCTCAAGAATATTTGTGAAAAAACTATAACCAGCTGAGCTTAAAGGTCATGTAAGGAGGTGAGGAGATAGCTCTGTGGCACAAGTGCCTGCCTGGCAAGTGCAAGGTTGTGAGTTCAAACCCTGGTCCCGCAAAAAAAAATAAATAAAATAAATGAAATGTTTTTAAGCCAGGTGTGGCAGCACAAGCCTGTAAGCCCAGCATTCAGGAGGCTGAGGCAGGAGAATTGGTGCGAGTTCGAGACCAGCCTGGGCTGCAAAAGTGAGCTCAAAGGCCAGCCTGAACTGCATAGTGAGACCCCGTCTCAAAAAGACAAAAAAAAAAAAAAGGTCATGTATACATATTGAAAGAAATCAAAATGATCAAGACAAGTGGACACAAGTAGTGAAAGTAACAACATGAACATTAGCAACTATCTTTAGTTACTTTTCTCAGTGCTGGGACAAAATATCTGACATCATAATTAAGGAAAAGGTTTATTTAGTTCATAGTTTGTGGAGGTTTCAGCCATCATCACAGCTCTGATGCAGGGTGGAACGTAGCAAGGAGCAGCAATTCATGGTGGCAGAAAACAGCAAAACAGCAAGAGCAAAAAAGGAGGAGCAATGGCAAAGAGCAAACCTCTCTCCTTATATTGTATTCAGATTATTTGCTCCAGGGTGGGCATAGCATTCACATTCATAATCCCAGAATTGTGATAAGGAATTTATCACAAACTAGAAGCCCAAGCTATGACTGCATTAGGCTTTGGGAAGACATGTGGACACAAACCATAACAGTGAGTAAAGAAATCTTTGAAGTGACCCACTGCGTACTTCTGAAACAATAAATATATTTGTTTTAGCAAGCACATCCCTGGCTTCCAAATATAAAATATAAAAGTCAACTTTTGGAAACATCTTAGATCATGAGTGAATTCAGTACAATATACCTTCACCTTTTGTAAACCTCTCCATGAAGTTATAAGCTAATAAGCTTAAGACAACTGGCCGGGCGTGGTGGCGCACACCTGTAATCCCAGCACTCGGGAGGCTGAGACAGGAGGATCGGTGCGAGTTCAAGACCAGCCTGGGCTACAGAAGTGAGCTCAAGGCCAGCCTGAACTGCATAGCGAGACCCTGTCTCAAAAAGACAAAAAATAAAAAAAAGCTTAAGACAACTGTAATTCATAGAATGCATACTTGATTATATAATGAAATTGCTTATAATAACCTATGATAAAAAAGACTTCTTAGTATATAAATGGAAGCCAAGCATAGGTATGTATGAGTGTGTGAATAAAATTGGGCTCTAAACCAGTAAAAATTTATGAAATATCAAGCTACATGATTATCTTCAACTCATTAAAGAAAATCTCAATCAAGTAAAAAGACAAGGAAACACATTTTAAGTCCTTATTCAGAGAGTCTACAAATCAATGCTTAACAACCTCAAGTCAAAATAAAAAGCTAGAAAAACATGATGCAAATGATTTTATACTCACTAGGCATTCAATAGACACTGAAATACCAATGAATATAAATTTTGTCTATATTCTCAAAAATATTTAATAAAAAGAAAAAAAATATATTACCCAATCATATTCAAATTAAGAGGACTATGATTTGTAATTGCCTTTCTTTAGCTTGTAGAATCTTAATACATTCACTTATATATCCTATTTAAAGTATATGATAAACATTTAGATTTTATGCTCAAAATCCACCTATGAAAATTTGATGACACTGTAAATTTTCTAGTTCTAAAATTTCCTGAAATAATCTGACTTCTACTGTTATCGTATTTTAGAAATCAAAATTAACAAAATATGGTAACCACTAAAACAAATATTACATTGATCTTTTCTGCAACCTAGGTGGTGCCATAAGATGTGATAGGATGAGATAAGGAAAAAAATGTTTCAAATTAAAAGAAAATATCAAACTGCTACAGACTTCACCTAGCTTTGAAACATCTGAATTCTTAAAATCCAAACACACCAACAAAATAAAAAGAAATCATCCCAACATTTCATGATCACTGCTGATCCCTCTGCTGACCATACAGCAACTTCACATTCAGACGTTAACAAGAATTTCAAGACAGGAAAAAAAACAAAAAAAAAAGCCAACGTAGCTATTATGAATAAACAAAATCTGTAGCAGTAATAGGAATAGTATTTATCAAAAAGGTTTAGATGAGAATACAACTTGTGTAGCTTGTGTAGATGTTGTCTGAAGAAAAGATCTCCTGATTAAGGCATAAGTGGAACAGAACTTTTACAACAGACCATTTTTACAATAACAAGGTAATAAACTCAACTATAATTTGTAAAATGTATTCAGGAAAACAAATCTTGAGAAAGAGAAGAAAGATAAAGTTAATTCTCTAATTCTTCCCTTAAGCCTAGTCAAGCAAATAATAAATGGGTAAGTTTTAGATAACCTAAGCCCTAGCACTTTATTACCATAGTTAAAAAAAGCATTAGCTAACCGGGCGTGGTGGCGCACGCCTGTAATCCCAGCACTAGGGAGGCTGAGGCAGGAGGATTGATGCAAGTTCGAGACCAGCCTGGGCTACAAAAGTGAGCTCAGGACCAGCCTCAACTGCATAGTGAGACCCTGTCTCAAAAAGACAAAAAAAAAAAAAAAAAAAAAAAAAAAAAAAAAAAAAAAAAAAAAAAAAAAAAAAAAAAAAAAAAAAAAAAAAAAAAAAAAAAAAAAAAAAAAAAAAAAAAAAAAAAAAAAAAAAAAAAA
>PVJA010000691.1:0-75282 GCA_004027025.1 Myocastor coypus
GGGAGGGAGGGAGGACAGGACAGGACAGGACAGGACAGAAGGAGAGGAGAGAAAAGGGCATTTTCGGGCCAGGGAGATAGCTCAGCAGTCTAGCCCCTGCCTGGCAAGCATGTGCTTCGATCCTCAGTACCACATGCTATGCTAGTCCTGGAACCCTGGTTGTGCCATGCTGGCCACCAGAACTTAGCATGGTAGTGCACACTTGTAATCCCAGCACTGGGGAGACTAAAACAGAAAGGTCACTATGAGTGAGCTACATAGCTAGACCCTGCACCAAATACATAAATTTGAAAGCAAAATAATAATTTTGTTTATTATGCTGTATGTTTAATAAGGCAAAATATCATGTTACATAATTTAAAAAGATCACATGCATGATTTATATACTACCTAGACAGAAATATACTGAATTTTCTAAGGTAGTGCCTAGGAAGAAAAAATGAGTAGGTGAATAAACAGATTAGGTAAGAGTATAATACATGTTTATTGGTTTGTTTATTTATTTATGTATTTATGGCCCACTCAGCCTGCCCTGGGGGTGGGGCTGGAATGTTATGTGCTCCGGGGATCGAACCACAGTCCCTACAGTTGTCTAAGCTTGCCTAAGCAGGTGCTTTAGACTACTGAGCTATCTCTCCGGCCCCTACATGTTTTTTCTACAAGAAATGCTATAGGTCAAGTAGATAGTCGTCAGTATCTATAGTTTACCATGCAGACTATCCATTTGTCTTTGAGTTTTCAGTTGACAAGACAGACACAAAGTAAGATTATTTGAAGGGTACCCAAGGATAGTTCTTCCTTCCACCAGCCCTAGTAGTTCCTTAAATTGCCTTCACTTTGCCCTTCAAGCACTGTCTCTAGGAAACCCCTATCAAATATGAATATGTTACCTCGATGAAATATAATAGAAGTGGGGGTCTGTATCCTAAAAGAATGAAGCATTTCCACATGGTCAATACATAAGTAGTTTGCTTAAGGCAGGCATGCCCTAGAATAATCTACAAAATAAGGGAAATCTTCCTTCTTAGATTGTAACAGTGGGTTAGCTTAACCAATCCAGACCTTACTGCCCAAGAGAAGAATTGAAAACATATCGATAAGGGGCTGAGAAGATAGCTCAGGAGAATAAGCTCTCACTTGCCAAGTGCAAGATCCTGAGTTCAATCCCCAGAACTGAAAAAAAAAAAATGTTAAAATAATGTATCCAGTGGTGGAGGAATCTGAGAACAAGTTGTTGTAATATAATGATCCAAAATAATATGTAGGCCGATTTAATTGGATGAAACAATATGACATGTTAGTACATCACAGGGAAAATAAGTGCAATATTAAAAAGCTGTCCATGTTTCCTGAGAAATATTAAAAGAGAGAACTGTGCAGAGTGGTAGATGTAACTGAAGTTAAGTTCCACTTAATGTAGTAAATGTATTTCCAGGTTAGCACTGTCTCTTGTAATTGGGTAAACTTTAGTCCCTTACACACTGACCATCTTTGAATGGATCAATGACATTCTGCTCCTGCTTTTGAAAACTTGCAAGTTTCATTAAGATTAATGGCCAAGACACCAAAACAATGTCATCATTGAGATACTACCTTATCAGCCTAGTACCTTTTACTTTTCTATCAATTTTCCATACATGCATGACCTAAAAGAAAAATAATGAAATCATACTAAAATATTTAAAATCAAAGTAAAACCTTGATGTCTTTGGGGAGCCAAAGACAGCATCAAAACTAGATAATATGGGTGAAAGGGGGGAAGAAAATTCAGATGATGTAGGATAGAGCAAAAGATAATGTAATGTTCTTTGGAGGCATATAAAAGTATCATTGATTGTGTCTTCTAATGCTAAATGCTTCTGAAACTCTCAGAAACTTTTATGTTACTTTCATACATGATGTTTTGTCTCTGAATAGAGCATGGTGTCAATCATTTCTTTAATTGACTGGTGTGCACTTTTCAGGGCCATCCAGCACAGTACCCAATAGTTAGTACATTCTCTCCCTTGCTTTTTCAAAAACTAAAGCTCTATCCCTTTGGCAAAAGTTACATTCCAAAAAAATCTATAGCGATGTACATAATGGAATAGTGTTACTTCATCTCACTTGTACTGGAAAACAATAAATGATGCAACATGTTGGTGAGGAAGTACAGATGAAAGAATCCCCACACTGTCAGTGGAAATGCAAGCTGACATGGCTGTTCTGGAGAGATTTGTGGTTTTTGATTGGCATAAATGCACAAGAACACTATTATTCAGCAACCCCACTCCTGGGAATAAATGCCTCTCCCTTGGGCTGTTCTGTAGATACACAAAAAGACTTATAAATCACTTGCGTGAAGAAAACTTGTAAAATGATTTCAGGGGGAGCAGCGAGATAGCTCAGCAGTGTAAAGTGCCTACTTAGGCAAACTGAGGCAACTACAAGGACCACAGTTCAATCCTGGACACCACATGCTGTGCCAGCCCCACCTCCAGGACAGGCTGAGCCGGCCATAACATAAATAAATAAGCTTAAAAAATAAAATAATTTCTGGTTGCAGGAGATGGAGGTCATCTTCATGTTTACCACCTAGAACATCTGGATCATCACACAAATGTCTGATTCATACTCAGAGTGATCTGCAACAAGGATTCAGACAAGCTAAGGACAAGCCAAAGGCTTGCCTAAGACCTCTGTCCCAAGCTTAATAGGCTGAATGACTCATCCTGCCTTCCCCTGCTTCTTTTTGAAACGGGGGTACAAATATAGAGGCTGAGTTTCACCAGTCAAATCTGTCCACCTGAGACATCACTGCACAAGCAAGGAACAGGAAAAAAGGATCCAATTTGTATCCCTCTCACTAGCAGAGCCAGAGGAAAAGGAAGCAGCAGCTCCTGGGGGCTTTGAAGAAGCAGTGCAAAAGAGCAAAGTTTCTAGGACAGAAGTGGCAGGTGCCCATAAGCAACAGAACAAGCAACAGCCTGTAGAGCATTGATACCTGCCACTAATGTGGTACCTCAGGCCCGTTGTCTGAGGTATCTCAGAAATCCTGGGGTCCAGGATTTCTCCTAGACAAAAGGAGCCTCTTACTTTTTTCCCAGCATTTGTACTCAAAAAAGCTTCCCACCTACAAATTAAAGAAGAGGTTTATTTTGGCTCAGTTTGTAGGGGTTTCAATCTATAGTTGACTGGCTCTAACCCAAGGTATTAGGGTAGGGGGGCTCTGGCAGAAGAAAGCTGCTTAGGGCCTGGTACACAGGAAGCAGAGAACCTACCACATTCTCAGCAAATATGAACATCTGTTAATTCCCTCTCAGTCCAATCTATAGGCTTCTATAAATAGTGTTCCAGAGTTAATGTTTGCCAACTTGGTTATATTTAGTTTTTTGTGTTCAGTTACACCAACACATTTCTGTCACCAAGCGTGAACACCAAGAGTATGTAGTTACGACATATAACCCTCACATACTCCCATAGACACAGTAGTAGATCAAAACAAATAAAAATTTTCTCTAGAGATCAGAAGCTGTGTGTTTAATTATTTTGGAAACACGAAGTAGTTCTTTAGATCTATGGCCATCTAATAATGACTAGCAGGAGGTGATCAGAGATTGTTCTTTGTGATGAAAACAATTTCCCTCATACCTTGAACATTATTAGGAATTCTTCATAGAGCTCTGTTATTATCTGCTTTGTGTCATTTTTGTGAATTTCTTCCTTTGCCTTCCCTATCTGTTAGAAAGGGTACAATTACAAATTCACAAAACAGTTGAACTCCAAATTTGAAGCAGCGTTTCACCCCTGGCAACCAGAATCTTAATCATCTACCTTGTGAGTAAAAAATAAAAGCTAATACTTCACCTTGATGAGCAAGAGTCAGTACTTTCCATGTAGGGCTCTCAAAGAGCCAGTAGTGTTGATGAAAAAGGGCAATAATTTTAGTTACAGGCTACAGAAAGACTTCATATCAATTAGAGTATTTTATGCAGTGCAGCTTTATTTATTAGTTAAACTGCTAAATTCCAAGACCAAGCAGAATTTGGCCATTTTTAAAGGATAACTTCTGAAAATAAAATAGACTAAGAAATGACTGTCTTTATACCTTTGTGATACCTTGGTTTGATCAAGTAAAATGTGTATTTTTAATACATTTGTTGACTTGCATTTATTAATTTAAAATACATTTGCAATGTTTATTTTACACATATTTAAGTGAGTTTTCTTTTCTTTTTTTTTTTTTTTTTTTTTTTTTTTTTTTTTTTTTTTTTTTTTTTTTTTTTTTTTTTTTTTTTTTTTTTTTTTTTTTTGTATTTTAGGGAAGGGGCTACAGGATCTACCAGCTCTCATTGATAGACTAGACTTGTAGTGATCTACCTGTTTACAGCCTCCCAAGAGCTGGGATTACAGGCATGTGCCACTATGCCGTCTTCATTGCCATCTCAGTGTGCCCCAGGGATGGGGCCAGCAAGGCAGGCCCAGGGATTGAACCCCCAGCCCCTGCACCTGCTTGCATGCTCTTTAATCCATTGAGCTATTTGACCAGCCCTGAAATGACTTTTCACTGAAATTTTTGAGAATGAATTTTTCCTTCTAAACTTTCATTGATTTGTGACTGTGTCTTTGGGTAGCATGTAAATATTTGTATGTTTCTCAGTATTTTTATGTAAGAATGGTGGTACACATTGACAAAATATTAAAGGTATAAGTTATCCAAATCAGTAAATGAAAGTACATCCATTTAAACATCAAACCATGTTTTTATTTACAAATATTCATTGAATTGTGCTCTTGCCACTCCACAGTGAAAGAGAAGAACCAATACATCAGATGTGGTGCCTTATGCCACTAAGAAAGTTCCAGTCTCCTTGGGAGAAATGAACTAAACATATTTACATGAAGGACCTGCACATCCTGCTGTTTTCTTTACCTGTCTGTCTTCCCCTGTTGCTCCATCAATCTAGTTAATCCATTTACCTTTGTTATTCTCCCTTTGTTGACATAATCTCCTAGGATACCAGAAATCTACGAAGGAAACTTATTTAATCATTAGAGGATAACTTAAGGAAGTAAGAAGAAATTGATTAAAGAGAGATCTGTCTAAAGTATCATTCCTATGTTGTCTTAAAGTTCATATAAAATAACCAAATCACTGTACTGAAAGGTGGTTCCTGGTTAGACATGTGATCATGATAGGAAAATTCTTAATTATTTGAGCAAGCATAGGTGAATGATGCTTCAAAGTTGTCTCTAAAAGGACTACAGAATGTATGTGATCCATGGAGCAGAAGAGAAGAAAGGAGCTAAAAAGCCAATTGGGGTATGACATAGGTGTCTGATGAGCCCATGTATAAGAATGGAAGATGCTAAGTGTCTATTTAGTGGTGATGATAGAACACCCTAGTTTTGAGAGGTCTTGCGTGGTACCTTATGGAATTGCTTCAGCCTTTTCCCATGAAACATCTTTATTAAGAACTCAGAAGAGGACATTGGCTTCATGCTTGGCATCTTTTCCCAAAGTATCATAAAACTAGAAGGACTATTCTGAAAACACTTGATAGCCTGGAAAAATGGACCAAAGTTTACCAAAAGCAGCATAAATTGATCAGTGTAAAGTTATGCATTCATATTAAGAAAACATCTGCCCCCTCAATGGAATAGCAAATGAGCTTACCAGCAGCACACATGGCGACTGACAGTAAGTTCAGCATGACTCAGTAACATGGTATGTCTGCTGGGTAACTTAATTTGATGCTTGAATGCAGATCAAAGATTGTGCTAGTGAACCACACTTGAGTAATATATTCCATTCCGAGTACCACATTTTAAGGAAAATGTTGACCAACTGGAGTATGTCCAACTCAGAAGGAAGAGATAAGAATGAAAAGAGAATTGCAAACAGTTTCACAGAAAACACACACGAAGAGGGCATTTAGCCTACAGAAGAGGAGATGGTCCTGGAAACATAATAATTATCTTCATATTCTAGAAAAAAATGATCTCTGGAAAAGCAATTATGATTGATCTCTGTGTCTGGAAGACTAGAGATGGGGCAGAAAGGTAGGAACTGATGTGGGGCAGGTTTTTGCTAAATTTAGAGAAGATCTTTATAAATTTAGAAATAGCTTATGTGGAGTGTCTCAATTACTCTTCTAGTGTTGCTGGAACAAATACCCAACAACCAAAATGAAGCAAGAAAAGGTTTGGTTAGCTCCCCTTACTGGAGCTTTCAGTCTATATATTCAGCTGGCTCCAAGGCAGAACGGCACATGGCAGAGAGCAACGTTTCATGGCAGCAGTAAAGAGCAAGAGAGCAAAAGGGAGAAGCAGCAGCAACAGTAGCTACAGAGAGAAAGTCTGTCTCCCTTAAGTTGCATTCAGGCTATCTGCCCCAGACTGGAGGAAGTACTCAAACCCATAATCCCAGCAGTACTAAGACCCATAACCCCAGTGGGTCATGACTTAATCTCAAACTCTAGAAGTCCCTGCACCATGACTGCATGAGGCTTTGGGGGAACAACTAGGCAAAAACCGTAACATGGAATGTGTTTCATCAGGATATCTATATCATTAAAGATGGTTGGCAGAAGACCCCTTCTCCACCTGTTCCCCACCCAGCAGTCTGCCTGTACCACTCCTTCCCTCTGCCACACAGAATCTTCCCAGACCTTCCTTCTTGGTTCAACTTCTTTTCACCCATTTTATCACCCTCCTATCTTTCCTACACTGCTTATTCCTCCCCAAAACTTTTAAAGCCCACCAACACCCCAGCAGTTGACAGTAGTCTTCTTCTCATCCCAGCTTTTCAGCCTTTTCTCTCAAAGCCTAAGTCAGTTGTTCACTTTGGGGGTTAAGTTATTCCCTTCAGCATTTACATTACCACAGAACACCCATCCTGGTTTGTGACAGCGCTGATCAACTTATACTGTAATGACCATCTACATGCCAGTCCCTATTTTTAAACTACGAAATCAAGAATCTCATTATTCATTATTGCATATCCTCAGTTTCAAGGCAGAGTCTCAGGAGAGAGGCTAAAGCTTGAGAAAATGTGGCAGAGACATGTTGGAAAGCATAGAAGTGTTAGATAGGGTACAGACCTGAGGAAACGCTGATGCTCCCAAGATGAGTAGTTTCACACTTCAGATGTAGCGCTCTGAATATTAATGTAAAAATAGAACTCTAAAAGCATATCAAGAAATTATAACTTCATTATATTAATTGGCTAATCACCCCAAAGTGACTGCTTTGAATGAACAACACTCTTCTATGATATTTATATATTGTGATCATAATTAATATTGTAAAGTAGGAAAAATTCAGGGAAATTTAGAATACTATATGATTTAGAGTGGAAGTCATCAGGATGTTCACTTGATGAGCTGATTCTGGTAGCCAAATCCAGCAAGAAATAAGAAGTAGCCACAATCTCAAAATTTTATCTCTATTTGTGGCTCTCAGTCAAGGGAATAATAACCCTAAAAGGAATATTTGTGAATTTGTGGTGTCATGTGTCTGAGAGTTCTTCCAGTATTAGTGTGCAGAAACTGAGAATACATGTACCCTTCAATATGAGAAACAACCCAACAACCGGAAAACAATCTTACCTCACCCGACAGTGGCATTCCTCCCGAGGGACTCCAAAGCCATACTGCATAGGTGTGGTACAGTGCAGCAAATTCACTGTGGAAAAGAAATGTGCTTTCCCTGATGATTAGGAATTGCGCCATACTATGGAATTTTTGTTGGGAAGTAGCTGCTCAGATACACACTAGATCTACGGAGGCTCAGCGTGTGGCTGAGTTGCATGCGGCTGATGATACACAGGGGAAATATCACATGTCACTTGTTGACCTGGTAAATAAAAATCTCTGGTACAGTTCTCTACCCTTCCTTACTTTTCTGCTTGTAGACATGAACATCCAGAGCACCTGAGGAACCACCCTGCTGCAGGTGGCAGGTCTAAGTCCTGAACAACTAGCTGAAACCCACCCCAGTACCACCTCATTTCATCTAATGATTACACATTAAAAGAGCATTAAATAAATAAATGAATAAATAAATAAGCAAGCTGCCACTGTGTGAAGCCACAAAGGCTTCAGGTTTATTTGTTAAAATAACATCATCTTCATTAATTCGTACATAACCAGATGTTTCACTTAAGATGACTTCTACATATAAATGATAGAGAAGCTGATAAAGCATTTCTGAGCTTTTCTGTTTAAGTAGAAACCATTTGGTTTTATGCAGAGACCAAAACCATATCCTTTCTCAGTACAGTCAGATTCTTGGTCTCTGTTATTGTTTCACAAATAAGACTGGAGATTATGGTCCCTTCCTGAGTTAAGACTAGGGAGGTCTTTATTTTTCAGACCTTTTCTCAGAGGCATTCATGGGAGTGGAGCCGTCAGCATGGAGCCATCTTCCCAGCGAGTCTTTTTCTTTCCTTAGTTTGTTTTTGGAAGTTTTTCTCTTTTCTGCTTCCCCCATAGTGTGAGTTCGTGTGTGGCTGGTTTTCTTGGGCACGAGGCCCAGTGGAGTTTCAGCTTTGTTTGTTGTTTGTACTGACTCTGTTCTGAGATCAGCCTCTGATACCCAGTGGTCAGTGTTCCCTGGAACGGGACCCCCACAACATTCCTCTAAGCCTGGTTGGAAGACAACTCATGTAAGAACACCAGGGTTTTGTTCTCATATAAGAAAGCTACAGTGTTTATGCAGAATGAGAAATTCACAGATGTAGGTTTTTGGAAGCTCCGTGATCTGTTTTAACCCAATAAATAATACCTAATCTAATCTAAAAGAGAACTATCCCAGGTTATGTTAGTCTACCATGCAAACAGAAACTGGACAACAAAAAAGTTCAATTATTTAGGATTCTTGCATGCTGTTAGGGAAAGGAAAAAAATCTTACATCTCCGAAGGGCAGAACAGAATTTCCCACAATCCTGGAAAAGAATAGAGTCCCAGTAGGTCTCAATTAAAACTCACGAGGCCACACACCAAACATCAAAACAAAAATAAACCAGAATTGGCCAAGCCTTAAAAACTGCAACCCATCCACAGCCAACCCTGACCTATCTATCTACCACAGGAAAGGGGACCCACAGTCACAAGTGCTGTCACCTGCAGTCTCCACTGTTTGGCTGTGTTCTTGGTGCTTGGTTTCTGCCTGCACAGTGACTAAGCCCATCCAGCCAGACCTCAGCTCTCTGGTTCTGACAGTGGGGCTGGCTGGCCTTGGGCCAATGGGTGAGGTTTGCTGATTTCAAGTTGTTGTGTGTATCTGATTAGGATGGTAATAGAAACAACTCATTGGCTCAAGGGTAGTGGAAATTAAATGAGAGGACCTGCAACAGCACCATCTCTGAAGAATGTTGGACCTTTTGCTCATAAACTGAGAATTCTAGGCACAGTTCATGTATCTTCTCTGTGTTTCACTTGTTTTTTGTAAAATCGAATTAATAATAGTATGTGGTACATAGCACTCTGTGAGAATGAAAACATAAAGAATTTAGTCTCTGGAAGTATGTATTCTATGTATGTTAGTTAAATGGATCATAATATTGAATACATAATGATTGCCAAGAAGTGCTAGCTGTAATTGTGATTATTCTTCCAATTATGCGATGGTAATCATCATGTTGTTAGTTGTCATGTTTAACATCCTCTAATTATTATCATCCTATTTTTTATTGTATTTATCTTGCCCTTCCTGGAACTCCATTCCCTTGGCCCCTCAGACACCGCATTATTATTTCCCTATGCTGTTTCTTGTCCTTAGAATTCCTCATCCAGCTTTCCCATGAAGGTCTTCTTCCTGTAGCACCTCTTATATGCCAGGGTCCCCCAGGTTCCTGTCTTCAGCTTAGTGCATTCTGCGGGATTTGGCAGCCTGTTTAACCATCTAGACTCTTCAAAGTGTCCCGCTATGCTGATGGAGACCCCTCATGCCAGACGGCATCTTTGTAGTCCAGTCCTTCTCTTGTAGGTTCCAGATACAGCTCTTTGGCTGTCAGCTCTTTGTCTCCATGTGGTCATCCATGAGGAAACTCGTCATATTCTCTTGAGAGCAATTCTTCTTCCTTCGTTCTATATCTCTGTTGAGGGCCTCTTCATCTGTTTGACAACCCAACCTAGGCATGGAGGGGTCATTCTGGATTCTTTCTCCTCTCATGCCCCACATCCAAGAAGTCACTGAAGCCAGTTCCACTGGCTAGTATTCCCTTCCTCTCCTCACTCCCACTGTCCTACCTCAGTCTCCACTGTCTCTCCATTGTGTCTCTTGCATGGTTTGCTTTCTCTTGGCTTGCCATTGTCAAGCCTACCTTCCATTTTGCTGCTTCAGTAATGCTTCTAAAATACAAAGCTGACGTTATTCTCTGGATTAAAACTGCTCTTATTTAATGCACTAAGTACTAGACTCTCCATTATGCAAAAATCTCTGTGTCTGATTCCTGTATATCGTATCAGTCTCTCCCTGCCCCCTCTCTTTCTCTCTTGCGGTACCAGGGATTGTGCTCAGGACCTTGTGCTTACCAGGCAAGCATTTATTCTACTGAGCTATATCCTGGGCCCAATCCTATCCATCTCAATTTCTGCCACTCTACTCCTCAAAATATATTCACATTTTAGTCTTCATGCACAGTGATAACTCTGCCCAAGGGAGTGCTTTTTCTATACCTACTGGATACCTACCTCCTCTTGGTCCTTTAATATGCAGCTCTGCCATGGCCTTTCCAAGAATCTTCTCCCCATCTTTCCTCTTCATTCCACTTACAAGTTGAGTTCTACGCTGTATCAATTTTGTGTGTCTGCAGAAACAATTTACCACAAAATTTGTGTCTAGAAACACAGATTTATTATAGCTCTGTATAACTAATCTCTAAAGTGGATCTCACAGGCTAAAAGAAAGTATCAATAGGATTTAGCTTTCTGTACACTTTGGTTTGGATAGGATCTTTTCTCTTGTCACTTATAGGTCCTAGAGGTCACCTGCCTACACTTCTTTGTCCATGGTACCCTCCTTCCATCTTCAGGCCCAGCAGACTCCTCCTGACATCATGACACCCTGCTCTATTCTTCTGTTCCCCTCTTTCACTTCTAAGAACATTTCCATTTATCTTTGGCCCACCTAGAAAATCCAGGTTAGTTGTCCTACCTCGAGGTCAGCTGATTAATAATTTTAATTCCTATCTGCCACATAATGAAACATATTCATATGTTCTGAGGGTCTGGACATGGACATCTTACGTGGGCTATCATTCTTCTGGTCATGTTGCCCCCCTATATGTTCTATAGAATTCTTTGCTTTCTTCCATTGCTCTATATAAAAGTTATTGTCATAAATATTTGTATATTGTTTAGTATTCCTTAATTTACCTTGGCCTTCTTAAGGTCATATTTATCTTTAAAGTCCTATCTTCAGAGCAATTATAGACCCTCACTAAATGTTTTACAATAAAATAGAGAAATCACATACATAGTAATAATTTAAGATCTAAGGACCAGCTCAGAAGAAAAGTGGAGCTGTGCCTAGAGAGTTACTCAAGCGAATAATTCTATTTTAGGACAACTTGTCATCCAAAATGTAGTCTTAATGATATAAATTACATTAATTATTGCTATACCTACCATTTATTGTGTCTCTTATGAAACATCAGACACAATAGCACTATTCATATATTAATTTAGCCATTACAACAAACATGATATAGGTACAATTATTTCTGTCCATTTTATGAATATGGAAACTGAGGCCTCATGTATTAAATAACTTGCCTAATGTCAGACAGCTCAATATACAGTAACTCTGAGTTAACCGCTGCTTTCTGCCAATCCAAACAATCCCTTCCGTGACCAGTCTACATAAATGGGTGGTCACTGTACTTAATTGAAAATTATGTTTATTTCTCATGAAACCCAATAGCTTTTTAGCCTCATGGGTTTAAGAAAAGAACTGAGTGAATTAATAGACTCCATCTGAGATTTTTCAACCAGCCGACTTCTAAGACACATAGGCTCTGGGCTTCAAGTGTAAAAATGAGCTGTGTATTAGCTTTCAAAGCTACCTTGGTCTTTGGGAAAATCCTTAGGCCTAACGGTGAGTCCACCCATGATCATTTTGTCAGTTTGATGAGAATCAGTCCCAGGAGAAGCGGGGGAGGAGTACATTAAGTCTGGGGTTGCCTACAGCATCTGCCTTTGATGCCATCTCTGGGGGACACGTTGATTGCCCCCTCTCAGTCAGCAAACTCTACGCCTTCTCAGCAGTTTTGAAGGGGGAGAGCCCTTGAAGGCATTTTGTTCTGACAAGCTTATTTCTCTTTGTGCTCTAGAATGTAATAGAAGCCATCAAAGCCAAGGGATATTAGGAGGTTGTTTTCAGAGATGGCAACAGAATTCATAAGTTTCAGATGATTCCTTTACTTGTGTCAACCATTCAATTAATGGCAGGGTAAGCTAATAATATGAATTTGCTTTTAGGGTCACTGTATTTCTTACAGGTTGGTCCCATTTTGTTGCAAATAGCTCTGGGTAGAAAACAGACACTATTTTTCACTGTTTTTCAATGTTTTGAGTGAACTGTAAGTTGGCTGAATTGGAACCTAAGGAAGAGAGCAAGAATGACATTAAGTTAATACTATCATTCTGCTATGCCCTCAACCCTGAGGTGGAAAAGGAAGCTGCTTCCTCTCACTCAATAGACGCGGTGCGCAAGAACCATGATTTTATTTTCTTTTATGAGAGAAGGGCACATGTCAAGCAAACATCTTCACCCTCTTTAAAATCAGCAATTAACACATTTGTTAATCTTATAAAGACAAGCGACTCTAAAAATATGTAATTATGGTAGAAACAGGCGTGCCCCTGCCCTCCCTTCCGCAAGAACACAGCTAGTCATAGATGTACCCTTCCTGAAAATTCTTTTCTTCTGCACATATGGATATGTGCTTTTCTCCACAAAATTGAAAGCACTGAGGATATATTCTTCTGTAACGATGCTCAGGGAATGATTTTACTCTCTCGATATTTATTGGCCTTTTGTCGTTGGTGCTATAGATTGTGTGTGTCCCCTAGAATTTATTCCCAGGTACCTAATTTTCAGTGTGATGGTATTGGAGGTAGTGAGCTCTGGGTGATGCTTTCAGCTGTGTTACTAGAGCCTCCATGGATTGGATTAGCGTCCTCACCAATGAAAACCCAAGAGAGATTGGCCACTTCTGGCAAAATGAGAAGACACAATGAGAAAGTGGGATGTGAGCTGGAAACAGGACTTCCCCAGCCACCAAATTCTTTGTGCCTTAATCGAGGACTCTCTAGCCTGCAAAAATCATTAAAAATTAATTTTCTTTCTTCCAAAGCCACCGTGCTTAAAAATCTTAGTAATAGCTTTCTAGATATCATGAATGTAACACGGGCCACTCGTGGTTAAATCTGGTTTTCCTTTAGGTGAAGGAAAAGTAAAACAGCAATTGCTTAACTATTCTCATGTAATGAAATCATAAAAAGTCACCTTTTTTGGTACAAGAATCACCACACTTTAGGTGTTAATAAATACCTGCCTAATTGCCCCCTCCAAAAAGGTTTGTGTCCATCTGGATCTAAATTTTCTCCTATGCAGATTCCTTTTGTTCTTGTCACAAGTGGCTACAAACTTACTGACCTAAACTGTGCACATATTTTTAATCTTAAATCACAGAGATGGGCCGCAGTGGGCTGCAATAAGGGCATCAGCATGGCCAGGCTCCTCCTGAAGGCTCTAGGGGAGGATGTCTCTCCTTGCTTTTGTGCAGCTTGGAGAGGTTGTCACAGTCCACATGTAAGGTCCCTCCTCCTGCACTTCAAATCCAGGGACTGAGCCATAGAAGTCTTCTGTTTAATTCCCCCACTCCTTTTAGAATATTCTGTGATTCTCACTCCTTCCTTGATGTTTTTCAGGAATAAAAATGTAAGAAAACTTTCAGAAAGCAGTCTGATAAAAACCCTCAGCCAGCCACAGTGGGTTGGACTGAGCTTCCCACCATGAATATCTCAGAAGACTAATTTAACCTTCATGTGATGTTTAGCAAGCGCATCTTGCCCAGACTTCATTTACCAAGCACATGAATTCTGAGCTCCTGTGGTTTAGTAGACATTGAGGGGGAAGGGTGACAGCCAACAGGCAGTGACCAGCTCCTCTCTGGCCAAGCAGTGACCCCAGTGGTGCTCTGGCCTCCAGCACTGTCCCTCTGCCACCTGCCGCTACCACAGCCTTTCCCCTTTCCCCTTTCCAGATGCCCTAAATGATTCTAAATTTTAGCCTTTCTGTATTTAAGCTATTTTCTTCACCTCCCCACCAGCTTCACTATGGTTCTCCATTTTATCACTGCTTGTGCAAAATCCTCTGGTTTTCTAATGAAATTCTGTGCTTAACACTGTCGCTCAGGGGCTGGAATCACACAGAATCCTTCCTTCTGCCCACACCACTGGGGTCATTTTGCTCTGTAGCGAATGTCACAGGCTCACTTTGGAAAGTGATCATTAATATTTGAGCATTATTCTGAAATGCAATCATTTGACTTGTTCACATTTGGGGTTCCGCAGGTGGGAATTCGTTCTGTGTGAGATTAAGTGCTATAACTGATGATTAGTTTAGTATGTGGTTAAATATATAATGAGAATCTTCAGCAGGCTAAATATAATAATATCATAGAATTTTAAAACTCATGTTTTCCAGTGTTCACAAGGTGTTCAGAACTGACTATAGAAATCTAATATAGAAAATTGATAAGTATATTATACATAATGCTGAAACTGATGTTTTCTTAGATTTGATAATCTCATGGACATTTTTCCCTCTTTGGCTTTTATTAAATGCTTGAAGAAGGCTCACATATTTCATAAATCATCAGTGTTTATACTGTCAAGCTTATTGGCACATATAATTTAATGATATATTTTTAAATAGAACTTTATAGTCCATGAAAAGCATTTTAAGAAATCTATGCTTGAGCTCACAGTCTATCACAAACCTCATGAACTCTCCTCTTTTAATTTTTTTAACAAATATCAATTGCAGATTTCTTTTCTCTTTCTCCATTAGAGATGATTTGATGACTATTACTGATTTTTTGACAGAGCAAAAGTATCTACCAGTGAAGAAGAAATGAGTGGTTACTTTATACTGGGCATTCGCACTCAAAGTAAAGGCACATCATATCTTTATTCCTGACTAGGAAGGGCTTTCCCTTCTGGATAATTATGTTTTGTTCATAGCACTTGTGATTCACAGTCTCTCCATAAATAGAGAAATAATCAAGATGTCTTGAATACTTAAAAATCAGGCCTATGTTTTTCCATCTTACTTCCTTAACTCAGATATGGTATATTTCAACCTTGGTCCTCACTAAGATTTTTCCCACTTGATAAATCCCATTGCTAGGGAGAATTTACAGAATCTCTGAGTTAATGAACTTTAGTCATTTATTCTTCCCTGCTCAAGGGAATCCCTAGTTGGACAGACATTTGAGAGAAGCTCCTGCCTCGGGGCCTTTACACTGCTTATTGCTTTTCTCTGAGATGCTTTTCATCTGTGTTCATCTTTTCATTTTTTATTCTTTCCAACCTCTCATCACAGAAATGTTCCCTGACAACACAAAAATGTCATCCCCTCCCCGCCTCTTACCTGCTCTACTCATCCTGCCAATCCACACTATTACTTGATACTGAAATATTTAGTTAGGAATGTTTACTGCCTGTCACAGTCCACACACACCCACACACTGCCACAACCTGTTTGAGCAGGATTTTATCCCTGCATTTTCCTGGAACTTGAAATAGTAGCTAGCATATGACTTGTTCCCACACACAAAAGCATTAGGAATTAATGGATTCAGTGCAAGTATTCTCTTCCAGCAGTGTATAAGAATAATAAGTACCCCAAATCATTGACTTTTCACCCTCTAGTAAACTGTCAAGCCAAGACAATGTGATGTTGCAGTGTATAATTTTTCAAGTAAGTGTGAAATGAAGTATGAGCCAAAACATATCTCAGCTTCGGGCAGTTAAATAATAGGAAATGAATAGCCATCTTGCTAATTCTCTTCAGAAGTCCATAGGACCATCGCAGAAATGAGTCCATGAATCTTCTTAAGTATTCTGAAATGAAAGATCATGAGCAATAGCCAGTATTTATTATTCTGTAGCATGTGTAGGTTCAGCAGTGGCCCATCCAACGGCAACCTCATTGAGAAGCAGTAGTGGAGGAGGGGCAGCAAAATAGCACAGTGGACTGAAGCACCTGCTTAGGCCAGTTTAGGCAAATGCAGGGACTGCAGTTCAATCCTCAGCACCATAGGACATGCCAGTCTCGCCCCCAGGGAGGGCTGAGCTACCCTCTTCCAAAAGACAATAAAAGAAAAATAATAAAAAAGAATAGGGACTGGCTGCCTGGGTTCAAATCCACTTCTTTCATTTTCTAGCAGCTTGACCTCAGCAAAGTTACTGAGCTTACAGTTTCCTCAACTGTAAAACAGGGATGCTATCTAGATAGATCCATAAATGGATATAAAACTCCTCTTGGATAAAATAACATTAATAATAATAAATGACAGAAAATAGCAAGAATACCAGATTTGTTCCATACTGAGTCATTTAGAAGTTACTTTTAAAGGTGTATGGCTTTGCTATCAGATCCTAAAACATTTTTTTAATAAAATACAAACTGATCAATGCTAAGTATGCTGTATTTTCATTTTAAAGAGAAAAAAATTCAAAATGAGATAATAGTACAATAACCATAGTTACTGTACTATATAATGTTATCTTTGTCATTTCTTTTTTATGTATTTAGTATAAGATCTACAGGGTCTCACTACACAGATCAGACTCACAGTGAGTCTTCTATTTTCAGACTCCTAAGCACTGAAATCACAAGCACACGCCACCACACCCAATCTCAGTCACTGTCACAGCCTATCTCAGGAATCAAACTCCAGTCCTGTGCCTGCCTAAGCAGGCACTTTAGTCCACTGTGTTATCTGGCTGACCTGTTGTCTTTAAAGTACTTAGAGTAAAAGATATCAGCATGTAATTGTCCAAACAATATTAGCACAAAATTTTCTTCTCTTTCTTCTCCATGACAGTTTCTCATTCCTTTTGAATTTTTTTTTTTTTTTTAGTGGAGTTGTTGGTGTGTCCTGTGTAGAGTATCATGTCATCTGCAGATAATGATAATTTAACTTCTTCCTTCCCTATCATTATTCTTGTTTTCTTTCTCTTGTCTAATTGCCTTGGCTAAAGTTTCCAGGACTAAGTTGAATAAAGCTGGAGACAGTGAACATCCTTGTCTTGTTCCTGACTTTAGAGAGAAAGCTTTCAGCTTTTCTCCATTTACTACAATGTTAACTGTGGTTTTCCATAGATGCCTTTTATCAGACTAAGATAAAGACCGTATATTCCAGTTTCCTGTAGGGTGTATCATGACTTTCTCAAAAGCTTTTTCTGAATCTACTAAAGTGCTATATGATTTTTGTCTTTGGCTATTAGTATTATGTATAACATTATTGATTTAGGTAAGGTGAACCATCCTTGTATCCTTCGGATGAATCCCATTTGGTCTTAGCATGTAATCATCTTGATGATTGGCTGCGTTTTGTTTGCTAGTATGCTATTTAGGAGTTTTGCATGTATGTACATTAGAGAGATTAGTATGTAGCTTTCTTTTTCGGTTGGGTCCTTCTCTGGTTTTGGTGTCAGGATAATGTTTGCTTCTAGGAATGAATTTGAGAGTATTGCTTCCCTTTATATTTCAGTAAAGAGTTTGGGGGAAAAGAAGTTGGGTTAGGTCTTCTCAGTTGCACATGGGACATTCTCCAAAAATAGACTATATTCTCACAAATAGAGCCTACTTAGATGCAAAGGAATTCAACTTATCTCATTTATATTATCTGACCATAGTGCAATAAAACTGGAAATTACTGTCAAAAGAAACAGCAACATGTCCTCACATAAAAACTAAATAAAACCCTCATGAATAGTCAGTAGGTTACAGATTAAATTAAAGGAGAAATTAAATAATATTTGCAATCAAACAAAAATGTAGATATACTTTACTGAAACCTGTGGAATGTCATGAAAGCTATCTGAAGAGGCAAATTTATATTGATAAATTCTCACATTAGGAAAACAGATAAACCATCTTACGCTACACCTCAAGCTCCTAGAAAAAGAAGGAGAGCAAATCAAGCCCAAAGCCCAAAGTGGGCAGGAAATTATAAAGATCCAAGAAGAAAAAAATGCAATGAAAATGAAGAAAACAATACAAAGAATCCATGAATCAAAAAGTTGATCCTTCAAAAGAATAGATAAGACTGATAAATTCTATCCAACTTTATCAAAACAAGGAAAGAAGAAATTCACATTCACACAAGAAAGAATGAAAAGGGTAAAATCACTACAGACCCCATAGAAATTCAGAAGATCATCAATACCCACTTCTAAAATCTATCAAAAAGAATAGATTCCTAGATACATGTGAACTACCAAAGCTGAATCAAGAAGACGTAAAAATTCTGAATAGCCCAATATCAGTGAATGAAATTGAAAATGTAATTAAAAACCTACCAACAAAGAAAATCTCAGGTCCTGATGGGCGCACAGATTAATTCTACAAGAAATTTAGAGAAGATTTAATGCCAACTCTTCTCAAGCTCTTCAATAAAATCCAAAGGGAAACAATTCCACCAAATTCATTCCTGGAGGCAAATGTTACTCTCATACCAAAACCAGAGAAAGACTCAACTAAAAATGAAAATTACAGCTGAAATTGGTGGTGCATGCCTATTATCTCAGCACTTGGGAAGCTGAGGCAAGAGGATCAGTGCAAGTTCAAGACCAGCCTAGTCTACAAAAGTGAACTCAAGGACAGCCTAAACTGCATAGTGAGATCCTGTCTCAAAAAGAAAAAAAGAAAAAGAGATAACTACAGCTCCACCTTTCTAATGAACATAGGTGCAAAAATCCTCAATAAAATACTAGCAAACAGAATGTATCAAATGATCACAAAGACTATACATCATGACACATGCCTATTACCATGCTCAATGTTGCAGTCAAAATGGATCAAAACTTGGAATATTAAAACTGAAACACTAAATCTTCTGGAAGAGAAAGGTGGTAGAAATCTTAAAGACATAAAGGTAGGTAAAGAGTTTATGGAAGAAAACCAAACTTCACAGGAAATACTTCAAAGAATCAATGATTGGAATCTCAATGTTTTGAAAAGTTTGTGTACATCAAAAGAAATAAACAACAGAGTAAAAAAGAAAACTCAAAAATTGGGGGGAAAAAGGAACAGCTGACTCCTTCGAAGAAAGGACCTCTATCTATAATGTTCTAGACCTCTTCTATAAAGGATTAAAAACATCAGGGTTCCATAATTCAAAGACACAATCCAAAAATGGTGATCTGAGATGAATGCACACTTCACAAATGAAGAGATACAAATAACAAATAAACATATGAAAAAATGTTCAATATCATTGGTCATTCAAGAGATTCAAATTAAAACAATGATCAGATACCATCTCACCCCAGAAAAAATAGGGTGAAGAAATCAACCAATAACAAATGTTGGAGGGGCTGTGGAGGAAAACCTTTTGCCACTGCTGGTGGGAGTGTAGACTGGTACAATCACTATGGAAATCAGTGTGGAGATTTCTTCAAAAGCCAGGATTAGAGACACCATTCATGCTAGGTGTTCCTTTATGTATTTTTTTAAAATCAACTGAAAACATCATACCATAGCAATATATGTGTACCCATGTTTATAACAACACAAATTGTCATAGTGAAATATTGGAAATAACCAAAATGCCCATCAATTGAAGAGTGGATAAAAAAATATATCCTACTTTTATACAATGAAGTAATACTGAGCTATAAAAAAGATAAATTTGAGGCTTTTATAAATAAGTGGATACAAGTAGAGACTATACTGGTAAGTGAAATAAATCAGACATGTGTAAACATCATATTGTCTTGCTAGCGTGAGAACCTGAAAGAAAAAAAATAATTGAAAGGTACAACAGATACTGTGAAAGGTAAAGAATCTGAATGGAAGAGAAAAAGCTAGGATGAGGAAAAAGACAAAATAAAGATGGAAAAAAGATATATTCATATATATATATATATATATATATATATATATGATAGATTTGATAATTGCACTGCTGATTTCTGTCAATTCATTAAAAGGAGCAGGTAATACCTAATTTTTTTTTCTTCTTTTTATTTTGTTATAACTTTTTTTTTTCTTAAAAAAAAAAAAAAAAAAAAAAAAAAAAAAACTTTATTTGTTTGTTCACTCACTTTTATGGCCGGCTCAGCCCGCCACGAGGGCAGGGCTGGCGCAGCATGTGGTCCCGGGGATCGAACCGCGGACCCTGAAGCCACCCAAGCTTTCCCAAGCAAGCGCTTTAGACCACGGAGTCATCCCACCAGGCCCCTGTTATATAACTTTTTCTGATCAATATTTTCATGTTTATATCTGGTAACCTAAACAACTAACTTGAAGATAACATTGTGCAAAACAACAGCCATTGTCAAATTGCTATTGCTTTCCTTAATGAAATTTTGTATTATTTCTAATGTGATTTTCCCACCATTTATTATTCTTTAGAAAAATAGAAAGAAATAAGTCAAATATCAATTATTAGCAAATGGATAAAAAATTGTGCTAGACAGATGAGAGACAGACACACAGGGTGTTATTCAATCATAAAAATGAACGAAACTTGGCACATGCTACACTATGGATGGAACTTCTGGACATTGAGTGATACAAGCCAGATATAAAACAGGCAAAAATATCATTTCAGTCACATGGTCACTTAGCATAGTAAAGACCCTCGAGAAGGTAAATAGGTGAATAGGAAAAGCTGGAAGGAGACTAGGAAGTGACTATCTGCCGGGTTTGCAGTTTCGGTATGAGTTGATGCTAACGTGTAGGACAGCAGGGGAGATTAGGCTTGCACGGCAATGCAAATATATTTAGTGGTACTGAATTATATTCTTCAAAATAGTTAAAATGATAAATTTCATGTGATCTGTGTTTGCCACAATTTTTAAAAGATAAACTTTTAAAGATAGATAGATTTAAGAAAGAAAGGCTATATGCACCAATTACCAAGTAAGGAAGTAGCCATGTTATTCCACGCTGAAAATTAATAGCTCAAAAATATTCTTGGCTTGCAAAGCACGTATGTCATCCCCTTCTGATAGTCTTCCTGCCTCCCTTGAAGCAATGCTCAGATTACTGCTCTAGTAAAGAGGAGGAAAGAAGATCTTAGGAAAATAAAGTAGCGTTGTGTTCAGGATTATGTTACCGTAAGTCCCCAACTCGTAAGCAGCTCATTTGTAACTGAGAGTTCCAATTTCTCAATCATTTGCACTTTTTTGCCATAGTTATCACTTTATGCTTCCTAGCAGTTCCCTCCACATCACCACTATTTTTCCTCTAAGCACTGCGCCAGTCCCATACAGCAGCATATGAGGCACTTCTGCAATTTGTTTGCATCTATGAATGCTCCTAAAGTGAAGTCCTTCAGCATCTGTGAAAGTCCGCAGCTCCTATGTTTGGAAGTCAGGAGCTTGCCATATTGCTAATTTTGCTATCAGGACCTAAACCCCTTAACTAGATCTTCTTTTATTCTATGAATTAAATGCCCATTCTATCTTCCGGTGAAATGCAAGTAATACACTTATTATTATTCATTTATGGAATGAAAGGAGATTAGATCAAGGGAGAGTGCTTTAGGCAAGAGAGCGCAAGAAGAAATTGGTGCCTAATGGCATGGGTTTCTTATAATGTCTGATTTTAAGTTCGCAAAGTGAGGTTAGTCAGAGGTATCATTCCTTTAAGAGAGAGCATGGCTGAAATTTTTGCTTCCTTAATTTTTATTCATGTAAATTTAAAAAACATTGTCAAGTATTTAAGAATGAGATAAAATAGCAAGATGAAATTGGCAGTGGGATTACATTTCCATGGACACAATGATTTTTCATATGAAAAATAAAGTGCTAACCAAAAATAACTAACAGTCGGAATGCTGTATATGTAGGATAATCATACCTATACCTCAAGAACCTTGTCTCTAATGAAACGCCTGCAAGAGAGTGCCTTCCTCTTGAACTAAAAAGACGGAACTGAACTTTTAATCACATTCCTTGGCCAAGAGCCTCTGCATTTGGAGAAGTTGGTGCTTTCTGTCTTTCTGGGAGAATAAGCTGATATTGGCATGCAACTAACTTTCTTTTGGAACAGTCGTCATGGAACGGTGGTCATTAGGTAAAACAATAGCTCCATCATTCCTGCAGCATGACTGTTAAGCATCTGAGAAGGCCATGTGACATTTGCTATTCCTGAAACTCATTCTTAAACCATTTAATATTTCCAGGTAAAACTTTTCTTATTTGGCTCAGTAATATTATTTATAAAAAATATGTCAAACATGCAAAAGCACTTTAAAAAAAAAAGTGTTGCCTTCATTATTAAAAGCTGCCTGTTTAGTAAGGATATTTTCAATACCAAATCTTGCTGAATAAGCTCAAGAAGTGTCAGCTGGTAAGTTTCATTGTCAACTTGATTGGCTTTGGGATGTCTAGGACATTGGGAAAGCACACTGCTAGATGTGTTTCAGTGAGTCGTGTAAGTGTGAGCCTGAGCAATAGATCTAGTCCTCTGTCCCCTCCTCTTTGGCACTCTTCCCCTGTTCCAATTTCTAGTTAACATGAACTGAACAACTTTGTTCTTCCATATCCTTCAACCATGCTTCTGCCATTTAGCCAGACAATCATGGACTGAACTCCCTGAAGCCATGAGCCATTTAAATCTCTCCACCTTTACTATATGGGTTTTGGGCATGGCATCCCTGTAAGAAGAAACCAATTAATATAATATGTATACAGTGAGTAGGAAATGGCCATGATTAAAATTCAAATATTTATCTGTGTCATCTATAACATCTATGGATCCTATTTAATTGGGAAAATGCTGAGACTTTCCTTGCATTATCCAATACAGAGGTCACTAATCACACATGGCTATTCAAACACACACAGTAATCAAGTGGAATAAGATTTACAATATAGACTTGAGTAATACTTGGAACATTTAAAGTATTCATAGACTGGGCATGGTGGCATGCACCTGCAATCCCAGATCTTAGATGGCTATAAACAGGTAGATAAAGGCTGGACAAAACTCAGGGGTTGGTTATTCAATCCCTGGGACTGCCATGATGGCCCCACCCCCCGGGGCACACTGAGATGGCAATTGAGGCTGGAAGTGGTGGCCTAAGTCTATCATCCCAGCTCTTGGGAGGCTATGAACAGGTGGATTACTATGAGTCTGATCTAGTAGTGAGACCCTGAGCATCCTGTAGACCCTTCCCTAAAATACAAAAATAAATAAATAAAGTATTCATCAGCCACATATCACAATGGTAACCATATTAGAGAGTTTAGATATAAATGCTTCTATCACTTGCAGAAAGTCTTGTGCTTAGTACTATATATTTTTTAATTATTAGAAATGTATTTATTATTTTATTTGTTTATATTATGGCCAGCTCAGCCTGCCCTGAGGGTGGGGCTGGTCCAGCATGTGGTGCCAAGGTTCAAACCGAGGTTCCTACAGTTGCCTAAGCTTACCTAAGCATGTGGTTTAGACTGCTGAGCTATCTCACTGGCCTAGTACTATATACTTTTAAAGCTCAGGGGCTGGGGAGATAGCTCCGAGTCACAAGTGCCTGCTGGGCAAGTGCAAGGTCTTGAGTTCGAACCCTGGTCCCACAAAAAATAAATAAATAGATAAATAAAGCTCAATATGTTTGCTTTAAAAACTTGTTCCCATTGGGTTTTATACCATGCTTATCATGTGGCAGGGATGTTAAGAAGCCCAACTCTTACAAAGCCGTTGGCAATGGGTCAGGGCATGTTGGCATGCTGTGTTGTCCTTTTAAGAGCAATAGTCAGGTAACCTTGCAACTCGCCAGCATCTGGCAAAAAAAAGTACAAACATGAACTCATTCAAGTACAAATCCATTCTTGTGGTCCAGATATTTTTGCTGATTTGACCTCCATGCCCTCTACAACAGCACTGTGTGACTAGACCTGGAAATGGAACTCATGATAGGTGAGTGATGCCCTGTCCAAAAGCGGAACATTTCCTGGGTCACTCAGTACCTCTACAGATAGTAATTCTCATGCATATATTAGAATAACCTGGAGAATTTTTTTTAAAAAACACAAGTACCTGGTTCCCATTCTCAGAGATATTGAATTCATTGTTCTCATACATGGCCAAGAGTTTAAAAAAAAAAAAAATTCCTCCACTTATTCTGGTGTATAGCCAGGTAAAGAACCAGACCCTAAGGCCTATTCTCAGCACTTCGAATCATTTTGCTCCATGGTGTCTAAGCTTCTGCCTCAGCCACAGGTAGCACGTGATAAAAGACCTATGAACAGGATGATGCAAGAGTCTCCAGATTGATTCCTAGCTCTCTTATTGACTAGCTGCATAACTTTTCATAGGTTACTATTCCTCCTAAGCCTCAGTATCTTGCCCTATTAAGTGAGATGGTTGTTTATTAATTACCTATAAATTCTATTAGTCTAAAAAATATTAGGTTCTACTTAATCAGGGAAAATAGAATAATTAATACCAAATTGTAGGAAGAAACAGTTCATCTTTTGACATCTGAGTTGTTCACTTACATTTTTCTTTCCCCTTCAGATGATATTTGGACCTTCAAATAGCACTGAGCCTACCCAGGTAGCTCCAGCTTTCCCAGAGTATTGAAAAAAAAATGGGATGATCATTCTTAAGCAGTTCCATGCACTGTGTGTAGTGTCCAGCATAATTGTGATCAGTTCTTATGTGGATTCAGAGGGCCAGATTAAGTAAGGAGTCATCACTGATGTTCATGCTTATCATAACATATATGCTCCTGATAATTCTAACAGAGTTCCAGTTGACCTTAATTGTATCCTGACTCGAATTTCAGGAAACAGAGTGTAATGAACGGGGCCCAGGGACAGCTGTGGTCTATTGCTGACAACCCCAGAAAGCTGGGACTCCAGGTGATGGATAGTAGCTTTACCTGTGTGCTTTCTGTTACTTTCTCCCTTGCTTGGAATGCTAATGGTTGATCCCTGTGTAAAACTGAAGATGGGAAAGGATGGAAGTTAATGGAGCTCATGGTCATATTCATGACTAAGCATATGGTCCTCCTTTACTTTAATGATTATGCATGAGATCACACTCACTATCTGAAATAAAACTGATTTGATTCAGGGGTTCTTGGCTCCCAGACAGACAAGTCTCAGTGAGTCCTCTGAGCTACCTTCATCAGGTCTTCTCATTGTTCCTTTCAGCACCAACACATAACATTACAAGAATAACGGTTTGTGCATTCACAGTTTTCCCAATGGCTTCTTCGTACAATCATCTCATTACTTCAGAAATTTTTCTAAACAGTCTCCAAAATCATTACCTAATGGCCACTAAAATGGAAGTTACATTTTTCATGATCTAATCTGGTTACAGCCTGAATTTCCTTCCTCTTGCCTATTGCCCGAGCAGGCTGGCTTTCTTAGAGGCTGCCTAATATGTCTTTGAATGGAGCCATACTTCATGGTGCTGTTAGAAGTGACATCTCTCTGTTTAGCCCATCAGGGATAGTGATAGGCTAGCACCTTTCAAGGTGACAGTGTTTGTGACAGCAGGCAGAGGAGAAAGTGTGCTCACTGGCAAAGATGAGGAATGTGATATCATTTGGCCTATATGTTTCATCACTGAAACTGCTTATGGTTTCAAATTGCCCATGAATCAACCTGGATGTGCCTTAGTATAGGAAAGCAGTTGCTAGGTGGCACTTGGCTCCACTGTTACAAATATTTCACTTCCTCAGTGTCTGCCAGTCTGCTCTTAGATCTCAACATCAAGCATCCAGATGTTGTAGCTCAGGCTGGTCTCGAATTCACACTGATCCTCCTGTGTGAAGGAGGATAAAATAAAAATATTTATTTTATTTTATTTTATCTGTGGATTTTTTAGGGAAGGGTCTACAGGGTGTTGAGGGTCTCACTATTAGATCGGACTTGAAGTGATCCACCTATTTACAGCCTCCCAAGAGCTGGGATTGCAGGCACACAGCACCACACCCAGTCTCAACTGCTGTCTCGGAATGCCCCAAGGGTGAGGCCTGCATGGCAGGCCTGGGGATCAAACCCCCTGCCCTTGCACCTGCTTACACACACTTTAATCCACTGAGATATTTGGCCAGCCTTCGGACATCCTAGCTTTAGAAAATTCCTTTTGAAGCCAATGTATGCTGTGGTCCCACAGAATGGTGCTCAGGCCTCAGGGGCCCATGCTCTGCTAATCCTCCCAGCCTGCAACTCAGCATGGCTCACCCCACAGAAACCAAGCAAGCCACACAGGTGTCCCACCTTAGGGTTTTGCTTATTCTGTGCCTCACTTGTATTGTTTCATTGGCCTGAAAAACCCACTAAACCAGAGATTCCCAAGAGACACATGCTCAGAGGCATAGACCCAGAGATGCATATCGAGTTTGAAACTTTCTAGTCGCCACAGTAAGGAAAAAATAATTAAGAGAAACTAATTTCTACAATACACAATCGTCACTTGGTTTCAGCATATCCCGCCAATATCAAAATCCACCCAGAGAGCTCCAGTGGGTCATTAATCAAATAAACCATTCTAGATGTGACAAGCTAATATCCAGAATATATACTGGACTCAAAAACTTCAACAGCAAAAACAATAACTCAATGACTCTATTAAAAATGGGCAATTGACCTAGATAGAAATTTTTTTGCAAGACATACAAAAGGCCAGTAGGTACACGGATAGGTGCTAAATATCACTAAATATCAAGGAAATGCTGATCAATAAAACAATGAGATACTACTTCACTCTTCTAGGAATGGCAACTATCAAAAAGACAAAATATAACAAGTATTGGTGATGATGTGGAGAAAAAAGCCTTAAATATTATTGATGGGCATGTAAATTAGTATAACCTCTATGGAAAATGGCAGGGAGATTTCCTCAAAAAATTAAAAACACACCTACATGACTGAGACTGTTAAACTGGACTGTCAACCTATTGGCTGTTCAGCCACAGCCACCTAGGAGATCAGTAAAGTCCAGTCCTCAGTATGTCGGGGTGGACCATGGAGGGTCACCCTGTGGCCCTGGCTCTTTCCTCTTGAATGTCGTTGGCCTGATCTGCTTCTTAGCCACCATGAAGGAGCAGCTTTGCTCCACTGTGCCGTTCCACCATGACACCTCATCCTTGGAGCAGCCAACCAGAAATTTAAAATTCTAAACCCATGAGCCAGTTAACCTCTCCTCCTTAAGTCAGATGTGTTGGGTATTTTGTCCCAGTGATATAAAAACTGACTAATACACATGTCTCAGCAATCCCATTACTATGAATGAAGTTCATATATTAAAGACACATCTACATTATTGTAGTTCAATATTGTAGCAATATTTTCAATAGCTAAGAAATAGAAACAACTAAGCTGCTGAAAGGTTAAAGATGTGGTACATATGCACAATGGAATAGTATATAGTCTCTAAAATGAAGTCCTGTCATTTGTCAGAACATGGATGGACCTGGAGATCATTATATTAAATTAAATAAGTCAGTCACAAAAACATAATGATGTCACTCAGGTATCATGTAGAGTATTTTTAAAATGTCATTCACATAGAGTGCTTTTTTATTTTTATTTATTTATTTTTGTAACAGGAATCAAACTCAGGACCTTATCCTTCTTGCCAGGCAGGCACTTTTGCCACTGAGTTATATTCCAAGCCCCATTACAGATTTTTTAAAATTTGATCTCTCCTGGGGAGATATCTTATGGGTCTAAGTGCCTGCCTGGCAAGTACAAGGACCCAGGTTCGATCCCCAGTACCACATACCATGTCAGCCCCAAAACCAGGTGTGATGGTGCATGCCTGTAATCCTAGTGCTGGGGAGGCTGAGACAAGAGGATCGCTATGAGTCTGAGCTGTGTACTGAGACCCTGTATCAAATAAAATAAATAAATAAGTAAATAAAATCTTATCTCACAGAGGCTGAGAGTAGAATAGTTGTTCCCACATAAAGTGGAGAATAAAGTGCGAGAATGATTGCTAATTGGTACTAAGTTATATTTAGATAAGAGCAAGAAAATTGATATGCTATTGCATAGTAATGAAGCTATAGACAAAAACAATGTACTATATGTTTTAGAAGTTTCAGAAAAGGATTCTGAATATTGTCACTGTAAAGACATGATATGTTTGGGGAGATCCATATGCTGACCCTCATCTGAACATGACCCAGTGCACCCGTATACTGAGAGGGTGGATGGCATCTCTTTAGTATGGGCACTTTTTATTTTTGTGTATCAGTTAAAGGTAATTAAATTAAAACATAGACTCCCTGGCAAAGCAGAAAATATAGATGAAAACCTTTGTGAATCAAAAACAAGATAAAGAGCTCCTTTCCAGCTTTTTTTTTTTATTCAGATCTAGGCAAACAGTGGTGCTTAAAGAACTTTCCAAACTGCATTGGCCTCAGGAGACTCTCATAAGTAAAATAAAGCTAATATGCAGAGAATATGTCATAAAGATAATCTATGCAATGTGCAGGGTTTTATGCCTTTTTAAACTTTTAGTGCTATGCTATTCCTAAAAGATCTAGATAGAGAACACGAGTGTGCTTCCCAAAGCTGGTGAGCTGGAAACTTAATCTCTGAAGCAGTGGTGGTGAGGTGGACCTCCTAATAGGCAAGTAGATCACAAGGCCTCTGCCCTCGGGAGTTAATATCCTTCTTAAAAGTATGAGATTGTTGCAAAGGTGAGAAGGCCTCTGTTGCTGTATCATGTACACGTACTCACTCGCCCTTGCACTACGGTTAGCACGGCAAGGGCGCCCTCGCCAAATGTGGACCTTTTACTTGGGATCTCCCAGCCTTCTAACCTATAAGAAATAGATCTCTGCTCTTGATAGATCACCCAGTCTCTAGCATTGTGGTATTAGCAGCACAAATGGCAACAAAAGATGTTAATTAGGTATTGGGGGGCGGGGGTTAATCACTTAGCAAAACACAAGTTCATCTCTCTGCCTTTGAATGTGATTTTATAGAAATATAGAAGATAATTACACATTTTGATTAAATTTTTATGAAGTAACAAAACTTAACACCAAGAAACAGAGCATCTCTTACATTTTAGAAGAGCCCTCTGCCTGCATCCACCTTTCCCAGTACCATTCTCCCCCAGACACTGACTTATGATGCTCATCTTTCCTACTGGCATAGATGGTGTCATACAGTATTTTCCCTTTTGCATCTGACTTCTTCCCAGCCACATGATGTTTATGAAAAGAGTCCCATTTTTATTTTTATTCCTTTTAATGAGAAATAACAATGTGACAGTTTCAAAACACGTTATTATTTATTCCCATGGTCCCATTTTGTTTATTTGTTTTTAAAGACAGTATAAATTAGAATTAAAACAAAAAAAAAATTACAAGTGATACAGATTTTCACTTAACAAAACAATATGGAATTTCACGGTATTTTTTGTAATATATAGTGTTGTCTTCCAACCAGTTATTCACATTACCAGATATATCCACATAAATTTGGAAGAAGAAAGGGGAAAAGAAATACATGTATAAGATACTAAGAAAACAAAAAAGAAGAAACACCTGAAAAAAGGAGATGTAACAAATTAAAGTACTAACTGCTTCTTTCCATAGACCGGCAGGAATGCACAGTACAGTTGTCCAAGGCATTCTGCTACATACATAGATAAATCTCTTCCTCCCACTCACTCTCCTACCCTTGTCCATAACTCAATAACTCTTTCCTTTTGAACAAGTTCATTCCCTTTTACCAATGCCTACTGTACCCTTCAGATTCCATTTTTCTCTTTCATATTCTTACACCAAGGCAATACAATGTTTGCACATGCGGATCTGATTTATTTCACTTTAAGAGTATGTTCTCTAGTTCTTCCAATTGACTAACTAAAGATTCAAATTTACCCTGTTTTATAGCTGAACAATATTCCATTATGTAAAACTACCATATCTTCCTTATCCCTCACTTGATGGGCATCTACATTGTTTCTAGGATTTAGCTGTAACAAATTGCACTGTTACAAACATGGGTGCACATATATCGCTATGGTATGAGGCTTTCAGTTGCTCTGGAAAAATATCCAGGAGAGGAATAGCTGACTTCAATAGGACCTCCAGTCCTAGGTTTTGAAGGAATCTGCACACTGATTTCTATAGTGGTTTTACCAGTCTGTACTCCTACCAACAGTGCAGAAGAGTTTCTTTCCCTCCACAGCCTCTCCAGCATTTGTTACTGGCTGACTTCTTGGCTAAAACTAGACCTATGCCTATCTCCATGCACAAAGCTACAATCAAAATGGATCAAAGATTTAAATATTAAAACAAAAACACTAAATATTCTGGAGGAAAATGTAGGTGGAAGTCTTAAAAACACAGGGATAAGAAGAGAGTTTATGAACAACAACAACAAAAAAAAAAAAAAAAAAAACACTACACAGGAAATACTTCAAATAATCAACTGGAATCTCATGTTGTTGAAAAGTTTTTGCACTTCAAAACAAATCTGAAGGGCTGACCAAATAGCTCAGTGGATTAAAGTGCCTGCAAGCAGGCACAGGGTCCAGGGGTTTGATCTCTGGGCCTGCCATGCTGGGCCCACCCCAGGGCATGCTGAGATGGCACTGGAGACTGGAAGTGGTGACACATGCCTGTAAATGTAGCTCTTGGGTGGCTGTAAACAGGCAGATCACTACTAGTCCCATCTAGTAGTGAGATCATGAATACCCTATAGACCCTTCCAAAAAATAAACAAGAAGAAAAACAAAGCTCCAACAGGGTAAAAAGAAAACCAACACACTGGGACAAAAATTATAGCCAACTGTCCCTCAGACAAAGCCCTTCTATCTAGAATATACAAATAATTAAAAATATTAGGTCCCGGGGCCCGGCGGGATGGCTCAGTGGTCTAAAGCGCCTGCTTGGGAAAGCTTGGGCGGCTTCAGGGACCGCGGTTCGATCCCCGGCACCACATGCTGCGCCAGCCCTGCCCTCGGGGTGGGCTGAGCCGGCCATAAAAATGAGTGAATAAACAAACAAAGGTTCTGAAACAAGAAAAAATAAATTAAAAAAATATATATGTTAGGTCCCCAAATTCAAAAATCCAATCCAAAATGGGCATCTGAGATGAATATACACTTCTTAGAGGAAGAATACAATGGCAAGCAAATATATGACAAAGTGTTCCACATCATTAGTCAGTCAAGAAATTCAAATTAAAAGAACACTGAGATTCCAGCTCACCCCCCAAAAGAATGGAAACCTGTCCCTTTTTGCATGCAAAATGGGATCATTTGCTCCCATTACCACTGAGATATTTTGCATTGTTTTGTCTATGTTTATTTGTGGTAATGGGGTGGACATTCAGAACTTTTTAACTTTGGGGCCATTACAATCACTGCATCTGTCTCATGCATTTCATTTGGGGTGCATGTGTTCAGCTTGGTAATGAAATAAATGTCATTTGCCTTACAGTTTTGTTGGAAAGATGATTGAATAGTATTACATATGTATAAGTTTGTAAATTCTAAATTTTGTGCATATACAAACCTTCCACATTTCAGCTATACTCTCTACTGCTTTACTCTACTTATCAAAGTGTCCAACATTTTTCCTGAAATATTCTGTGACTAGTCTCACGCCTTGAAAATGCATATAGTGGGGTGAGGAGTTTGCTAGGTAACGTAAGTACCTGCCTGGCCAGCACCAAGAGCCAGGTTCAATCCCTAATACTGCGTGTTATGCTGGCCCCATGCCAAGCCAGCCACCAAAACGGAGCATGGTGGCACATGCCTTTAATCCCAGTTCTGAGGAGGCTAAGACAGGAGGATTACTATGTGTCTGAGCTGTGTAGTGAGACCCTGTCCCAAATAAATAAACAAACAACAGATGACGGATTAAGATGCATATAGTACATAGTTTGTAACAATGGTTCTTAACTCTGATGTAAGTAGGTACAAAAATATCTCTACACAAAAGATACTACCAAAAATCTCTGGGTATATAAATTATTTTTCTATTATAGCTAAGAATCAATTAGGTTAAAACACCCTCTTTCAGAGACTCCGCCATGGTGGCCCATCTAAATAGGAGGAAACCAGGAAACTTGTTAAAATTAAGCAGAAATATAGCAAAGCATTAGTCCAGCTATAAGGAAAATTTGCATATTCATCACACTATATGAAAAAAAAATCACATAAGCGTTTATAAGAACATAGATGAGGGAAGCACCATTCACCTTAGAAACATTCCCAAAGGAGATCACACGCGGGAGCTAAAAACTGCTTTTTTAGATTCAGGGAGACACTGGCATGTGTGACTATTGTTTCATGGTAGTATTTGACTGCTTCCTGCTGACTTGCTTAAGTTCCTCCAAGCACGACACTAACATTCTAGCCCTTGAACCATATCAGATCTGCAACGGTGAGGAGTTGTGTTTACAGTCAAGCATTCTGTTATTTTTCATGTAATCACCGCGTGAACATCCTCCACGAGGTGGGTCTTTATAAATTCCATCAGCCTTTCATATCTTCATATCATCCAAAAAAATGGGCTGAGAGTGGAAGGTGCCTATGCCTTGGAAAGGTTGCTTCCCTTACTTAGGGAGGACACATTATCTAGTTGTAGGACCAACATTAACCCCTGGATCTTCTGCCTTCTTGTTTCCTTCTGTCGTTCATCAGCTTCATTGATTCCTACCCATTTCCCTGTTTAGTAGACAGGCTGTGAAGGCAGACGTATCCCTTGTCCTATATTGTTTCTCTGTGCACACACTGCTCATCTGAAACATGGTGGGTGCATAATGTAATAAAAATATTTAGCAGCCAGTTGTAGGAGTTCAGGTGTGTGTACACAGAAAAAGAAAGGCTCTCTTGGTCAAGGAAAGATCTAAAGGAAACTTTTGATTAAAAAAAATCCCAAAGCATACCTAAAGAGACAATTTATTATTGATCTATCAAAAGTGCTAAGTGCTTTTTGCTAATAGCTTTGGAGAAAGAATGGGATCAAAAGGGAAGAGACGAGAAAGAAGGTTCTAGTAAGAAGCACACGGTGGATGAAGCAATGTCAGAAATGAGGCAGGGGCTGGGGAGATAGCTCCGAGGCACAAGTGCCTGCTGGGCAAGTGCAAGGTCGTGAGTTCGAACCCTGGTCCCACAAAAAAAAAAAAAAGAAAAGAAAAGAAATGAGGCAAAGTGAAATTCACTTTGGTGAGGGTAGTTGAGTTCCAGGGATACCTTACACTGACTTTTAGGCCTGTCCTCTTCCGCTCTGTGTTATCATTCTCTTTTGGATTAATTTGTCCAAAACTTCAGTAAAATTACATTATTCCACTTTAGGCATCTGTGCCACATCAGTGGCACTAAACCTCAAAGTAAGTTAGGTCAGTTTAGTCTGAAGAGAGAGAGAAAAGTAATACCGAGTGCCCAGGATGCAACAGTAGGAAGAGGCTACAGTTGGAATTGTGGCAGAGGAAGGATTTCTCTTCCTTACCCGTCTCTAGGGCTCAGAGCTCAGACCTTTGCAGCAACAGGGAGATTAAGAGCAGAAAAGAATACTGGTTTATTTGGTATAAGTTTGTGTAGAAAAAACTTCTTAAGGATATAAAGACACCCCCAAAAAATCAAGATAACTTGTATATTTTTTTCCCCTGAGCTTGATGAAGAAGTAGATAACTGTAAAGAAGCATGACTGGACAGTGTTTCTGCCCCAGTAAAGAACTGGGTAGGAAAGACAGCAAAGCTGGCTTGCTCAGATTCTCCTCTTGACCCGCTGTTCTCTGCAACAAGGATTTTCTTTCAGCCACTTGTAGAGTGAGGATCTCTCAGATGAGGCTCATACAGCCCACTTCAGGGGAGAAGGGTGAGCACTTGTTAGGTCCGGGAGACGTCGGGAGAAGGATGAGCCAAGAGTCGGTGCCTCAAAGTGTTATAGAGCTCTTTTATTAAATAAGCTGTGCCGGCACAGGGCCACCCCTCAGAAGAGTGACCCCGAGCGGCTGTGTGAGCGGGTTTTTATAGGGTGTCTATGCTAATGAGGGATTCAGCAAGCAGGTTTCACAGAAGCCAATAGCGTACGTTATTCAGGGGATTGGGGAAGGTGATTGGGGTGATGCGAGTCCTGCGGGCAGCTAATGGGAAAGTGAGCCCTCGGGCAGCTAATGGGAAAGTGAGCTCGCGGGCAGCTAATGGGAATGCGGTGACTTTATTCTTGACCAGGAAACCAAAGGGGAAATTGGAACCTAAAGGTCTCAGAAAATAGAAAACTTAAGGAAACAGGAACTCACTTGGGTCTTATAAGGAACTAAGCAGATAAGCACTAGTCATCCGTAACTATGCATGTATATATATATATATATATATATATATATATATATATATATATATATATATATATCACTCCTAACACACTGACTAGGTAAGTCTTTCCAAATGCCAGGGAGCCCTACTTTGTATTTGGGCCTGTCCTGTATCCCATCAGAGTGGAAATCAGGAATGTAGAGAGTGCATACCTTGGTCCAGAGCTTCCTTAGGAATGCTAAGAAATGAGAAAACTTCACTCAACTTCTCACAGACCATAAAATACAGGGCGTCAAATCAATTTATGTGGATATTGAGAAAAAGTGAGGAGCCCCACCAAAGCCACAGACTCAGACACATGAAAGTTACATTAATAATTATATTATTCCAGTTAGGATCCACGTATTTCTATCTTTAAAAGTTTACAGAATTTTATGTTTGTGGTTACTCAGTTTCCACTTTATCCTTGGAGTTACTCCTTTTCTTAACCTAGTAAGAAATAACGACTTAGCATGTTTTTTTTTTAATTTTTCATTTTATTTATTTTTTTTCTTGTTTCACAACCTTTGTTTGTTTATTCACTCATTTTTATGGCTGGCTCAGCCCGCCCAGAGGGCAGGGCTGGCACAGCATGTGGAGCCGGGGATCGAACCACAGCCCCTGAAGCCGCCCAAGCTTTCCCAAGCAGGGCTTTAGACCACTGAGCCATCCTGCCAGGCCCCAGCATGTTTTGTTTACTTCCTTACATGGGCAACTATGGACATAGGCAAAGTCAGAACGCTAGTGTGGCAGGATCGCTGTGTGCCCTAAGCCATGCTGCATTCTCAGAGTGGGGTGTAGGGTGTGTGTACTGTAAGAGAGGGAATAAGTAGGGTCACAAAAAAGGAAGGTCATTCACCAGCCTAAGGACAAACTTGTTTACTCTTCAGTATGTGTTTTCTTCCGGCTCAGCAAAGGCCAGAGCCATCATGCCTATGAAACTGCATTTGCATCTATAGATCACACTAGAATTGTACAATAGATATTGGAAAATGGGAAGAAAGTGTTCAAAAGGAATGAGAATCTGGGGTGGGAGAAAGGAGGAAAGAAGGGAGTAAAAAGCAACTATATATATAATATACTATTAATTTAGTTCATTGAAAAGGAAGATTCGTGCTAACATTGTTTGGACAACTACATGCCTATATTTTGTACTCTAAGTAACTAAGTTAAAGATAACAATATGCAATGTATTAAACGCTACTCGCCTATTGCCTTGTTTTGAAATTTTGGATCTTTTTTTTCTTTAAAATAGAGCATATTTTTCATTTATTTTATTTTTTTCTAAAGTGTATTTATTTGGTACAGGGTCACACTATGCAGTTTGGACTCATAGTGTTCCTCCTGTCTCAGCCTCCCCGGTGTTGGGATTACAGGCCTGTGCCACTGCGCACAGTTTTGGTGGCCAGCACAGTGGCATGCCATACGGTACTGGGATCCAATACAGATACTTGCGCTTGCAAGGCAGGCACTTAGACCGCCAAGCTATCTCCTCTGCCTGAGCATACTCTTTAAAAGATTATAAACTCACTTGCCTGATTGAGTTCTGGCCAGCACTTCGATTGGTACATGAGGATGTATGTTGCACTGGTTAGGTAAGGCAAGTGAGAAATTTGGGGATGGAACCATGGGAACATTTTACCATAGGAACAAGTTAGTGGCAAGGAGTTGGCTTCTCTACTGAAGACTACTTATGTCTTGCTAACTTGGTACACATCTATTCTATGATGAAGTTTGGTTTGCCATGGGTTAATAATTAGATACTCCTTGTGTATAGTTCAAGCAAAGGCCACTAGCTATGACTTCACTTTGGCTGGGGTTTCCCTGTAATCCATTTAGCAAATTAAAGAGATTACTTCGATTGGTGCCATTATCTCCTATTCTCTTGCGGGTGAACCACTTAACCTGTGCTTAATTGAAAGAGATAGAGAGGGTACAGTAACAAATACAATCAAAAGGAAGGGGCAATAGGATCTGTAGGCCAAACAAATGATCAGCACTGAGCTAACAATAGCAGATTAGAGGTGAGATCAATTAATTAGAAGCTATTGTAGGTGTTGGGTGGTTGCCAACATTTCTAATAGCCTAAGCCATCATGCCAGCTGTTTAGGAGGATTTTAATGACTGGGAGTTGATGTGATTATTTCAATAATTACTTACTTTTGTAATTACTTCATTAGAATACTAAATGTATTACTTCAACAAGGAAGTTCTTTATCCCCCACACACCCAGCCATCCTGGAGTCTTCAGCCTCCCACAGAGGAGTTTCCTGTTTGGGAGAGGCAGTGGTTTGGAAACAGTTGTGCTTCTGTCGTATTAATAATCATGTACTATGTACCTGCTCTGCAAGGCCACAGGCTAAGTGTTTAGAGCACAGAGATTAATGAGGCGCTGTCTTGGGGGTGATGCAAACACAAAGCATAATTTCAGTGCAATTCTGTGAAATCACGTAATATGCATCACTCCTAGCTTGGTAAGAAAATGGGTGATACTAGCTGTTTCAAACAGAAAGGGATTTAATACAGGGAATTAGGTACCAGAACTGACCTCCGATTGAACCCCGTGTACCACCACCTCCTTCTCATGTCTTTCTTCTCAAAGTCCCATGCATAGTCCCAGTAAAAGGCCTCTGTGCTGACTGTCGCTTCTGTCTCCATTACTCTTCCCATGATCCCATGCAACTATCTTCTACTTCCTTCAAATCTTCTCTTAAATGTCACCTTTATAGCAAGCTGCCTCACTTAAAATTGGTATTGTCACTTTGGATGCTCCTACACTACTTTACTTTTTCTATCTTTCTTAGCATCCATTTTTAAAATAGAAAGGATTGGTATGTGCATCATTTGTCCCCTTCCACTGTAGAATGTAAGTTCTGTAGGCAGTATTCCATGTCTCTTTTACCTAAAGTATAATTGCTGAGAAGTTACCCTGTTTCCCCAAATGAAGACCTAACCAGAAAATAATCAGCCTTGAAAGCTAGAGATCAAAAATGCCAGCCTCAATCAGCCTAGCCTTGCCTTACAGAGCAGCCACGGTAAAGCAGGTAACTGAAGGCAAGATGAGGTGAGGTGAGGCGAGGGGCTGGCAGCTTGAGCTCTAGTTGCTCAGGCTGATTATTTTCCTGTTAGGTCTTCTTCTGAGAGAAACATGGGTAGGTGCTGGTAGTCCCACCTGGAGAGCTGAGTGAGACCAAAGAACTACTGCTTGTGGGTCAGAGCCCATTACTGTAATCCAGGAACCCAGATAGTTCAGGAAACTGTCAGTGCACATGCCAGCACAGTGCGGTTCTGTGACTACACATCCGAGGGAGTATCCTTCTTAGCATCTGATGCCACAGAAGAAGGTAACTTCTGCTTTTCTTCTACCTTCCAAAACTAAGATGGACAATGTGAAAAATGTGATATTTATGTTTTCAATTTCTCCAGATAGTAGATGGTGCAAGCTGGGAATGCCAAGCTAAGTGGGGCCCCACTCTACTTCATGAGAGCATGGACACTATTACTCCTCTTTTTGTTGGAGCAGCCTGCAGCTCATAATGGTTCTGTAACTTGCCTGGGCACCTGCAAATAAGTCACAGCGCCAAGGTTATTCACAGGCGTGTTCTTTAAAAGCTGTTATTCTTTATATCACTGCTGTAGGATGCAAACACTGTAGTACTAGCAAGATCCAAATCAAGAGTTTAGGTCCCCAGGAAGGCTTTGCCCTGTCCTAGAATGACAGCACTGATGACTAACTTTTGCCAACCTGAGACAGATAAGGAAGCAGAGTTGGGCACATAGAAACCAATCAAAGGTCTAAGAATAGCAACTCAAGTGTGGGTCTTTCCTGTGACAGGTCTTCTTTGCATCACATCCAAACCACTTATGTTGAAGAACGTTACTTGACTTCCCTCTCTATTTTGGGCACGATCCCAAGTAGAAATTCTTTAGTTCCTGTGTGTCTCCATACCGATGCCATATCAGTCTGACAGGAGGTCATGTAATTGCTGAAATTAAAACATGATACCTGCCACCTTTGGGGTGGCTTTCTGGAGTCTGTGAATATTTATTTAATGGAAATGGAGTTAAGTATGACCTTGCTGGGTCAGAATAACGGTTTCTCTCCCTGACACACCTTGAGCAGAAGCAGAGGATGATAAACAGGATCAATAAGGTCATCTCCTGCGATGCTGCTGCCCTGAGTTGGATTATTCCATCACTGGGAATAGCCACAAGAATTTCCAAAGGGCCAGTTTGTGAGGGACAATCAGAGCCTGATTAGGACTGGCAACACAGGTGCTGAGTGATTCCACCTTTGAGCATGTACAGCGGTGGGGCACATGGCCAGCTGTGGGCACCCTCAGTGTTCCTTACCTGCTAGTGTCACTCCTCTGTGTGATTTCCCCCTTTGTGCTTATGGATCCGTGCTTGCAACTTTCTCCTAACAGGTAATATGCTTCAAAGGGGAGGAATTTTATTTCCAAGATTAGATGATTTTGTGCTGTGACTTCTGCCTTGCTCTCAGTCTCCTCTCCTGCTCTATTCCTGCCTCCATTGAGGCGTAAATTCACACACCGGAGAAACCCTGGTGGTGACTGACTGAGGTTGCACCCAGCCAGCACCCACTGAGAAACTAAGTCCCCAAGTAGGACAGCTTATGAGGAAATGAGTCCTTCAGAGAACACATGAACTTCAAAATAAATCTTCCCAGTCTGTCTTTTGGGAGAGTATAGCCCAGCCAAGACTTTGATGGCCATCTGCAGGAAACCCTGAAGCAGACAACACAGTCAAGCTACTCCTGATCTAAAGAAACTGTGAGACTACAAATTCTGCTGTTTTAAGTCACTAGATTTGAATAATTTTTTTTGCACAGTGTTAGGTGACTTTGTAAAGGGTTACATACTACTCCTTTTGACTGGACTGCTGCTCCGTTCTCACATGCCTGTCTCAGAAAAGCTAAGCACACTGCTGTCAAGGAACATTCAGGGTGAAATCTAGGAGCAGCATTTCCTCAGTGATCAAAACCATGAATGTACAATGAAAGTACCAAGATGAGCTTTTTCAAGTAAAGGAATAGTTCTGACAAAGGACTTTGACTTATTGACTTGAGGACAGGGAAAGCTTTTCTAAGACAGGCTTGTGGGAATAGAGCAGCAGTCCAGTGAAAAGGAGTAGTGTATAATACCCTGTGTGGGGAAGGCCCATTGTTTGTCTATACTAGAGAGAGGACAAGAGATGAATGGAATATAGAGGTGGGGAGCAGGCAATGAGGGGTTTGTGAGACATATGACAATAGGAAGCCAGTCAAAGGGAGGAGGGGCAGTTGACTGTGACATGATCCAATTTGTGCTTTGAAAATTTCATTTAGGCTACAGTGTAGAGAATCTGTTGAAAGGAGTTGGGCTTGATCCTGAGAGATCAATTAAAATGTTCTTAGAGGTACCACGATCAAAGGACAGCCTTTCTACTGAAGTAATGACTGAGGGCTAGAAATGGGGGGGGGGGCATTTGAAGGGTAACTTATCCGGTACTCTGGAAAACCAGGGCAAGAGAATCACAAATTCAAGTACAGACTGAGCAAATGAGTGACTTAGCAAGACCCTATCTCAGAATAAAAATGGGCTGGGGTTATAGCTCAGAGCAAAGGCCCTGTGTTAAATCTCCAGTTTTATAGAAGGAAATGGAGAGGAAGAGGGAGAAGGAGAGGGAGAGCTCACCCTCAGATGAAGTAGTAGATCGGCTGTGTAATGGACTGAAGGTAATACAGAATGTGTGGTTGGGCCATTCCCATCTTACAGACGAAGCACATAAGATTAGAAAAGATTACAACTTGCCCAAGGTCAGTGGCAAAACCAAAATAAAAAAGCAACATTAAGCTTGACAAATTCCATTTTAAGCAATGGACGAGAGAAGTGACTTTATCTTTCTTCCGAATCCATCCCTATAAACAATACACATATATACATCCACACATATTCACCCATGTTCAGCGATGCATGGGTGCAGATACACTCATATATGTGTTAGTTGTCCCATTGCTGATACATGATATTCAACACACAAACTTAAAGAAAGAAAGGGTTAATCTAGTTCATGGTTTGGGGAATTCAGCCCATGATTGTCTGGCTCCAAGGCAGAAGGGTGTGGCAGAGAACTGATGCTCAGGTCAAGATATCGGGGAAGCAGTAGCAGAGAGGAACAGATAAGAGTCCATGGGCAGTATTCATTAAACACCTCCATGGCCCAGCCAGATATCCCCAGGAATGTGCTACATGTTTCCTAATCCAATGAGGTTCGCATAACACGATCAAGGGTCACAAGGCGCAACTTGTCAACCTCACACCCAAACTCATCTCCTTAAACTGTACAGACTTCATCTCCACATAAAAATAATAGCAAGGTCATGGTTCTACCTAATACAGCTAGCCTGCATACAATCGAAAATACAAAAATCTCTTTCCCAAAGTCTTAGCCGTTCCAAGCATTTTTTTCAAATCTAAGTCCAAGTCTCCTCTGAGACTCAAAATGAATTCTTAGCTCTGATTATTTTAAAAATAAAAAGAAGTTACATAATTCCCAGTTTCTTGGTTACTTTTATCATTGCTGGGACACTATACCCAATACCAACAAATTAGAGGAGGAAAGATTTATTTTGGCTCACAGTTTGTGAAGGTTCAGTTTATAACTGGCTGGCTCCAGTGTCGGGCAGCGTGGCAGAGGGCCTGACAGTGAAGCACTGCTTACGGACATAGCAAACCAGAAACAGAGAACATTGATGGAGGGGAGGAGGAGAAGGATGTGCCCTTTCCAGGCCATGCCCTCGGTGGCCTGCCTCCTTCAGCCAGGCAGCATCACATTTATCTATAAACTAATCAGTCAGCTAACTCACCGATGGCCACCATGCCTCTATGATACAATCACCTCCCAAATGTCCCGCATACACCATGAGGGTACATCAAGGTATAAACCAAGGCACTGTGGCACAAAGCAAACTTGCCTATTCCAGAAGCAGGAATAGGAGAATAGAATAGAATATGGCCAAAATAAAACTGGAATCCAGAAGGGAAAACATTAAGTCGTATTGCTCCATATCTGGCAGCTGGGGCACATGATGGCAAAGTGTTGTATGTCATGAAGGGCTTGAGCACCCCCATCCTTGTGGCCTTGTTAGTTACAGCCCCCACTGTCTCTCCCTCAGGCTGGCTCCACTAATGACTTATAACTTTTCTGTGCTGATGGTCCACATCCCCAGCATCTCTGACTTCTCTGGGGTCTCTGCTGTATCTTGGCCTCCATTCCCACACCTTCCACGTCGCCTTCTCGGGGGCTCCTTTCTTTGCCTTGTCTTCCAGTACTTATTTTGAAATCTGTGCAGAAACATTCAGAACCCCACAACTCTTGCATTCTGCATACCAATAACACTGGCATCATCTGGCCAATGCCAGGGTTCACTGCCAGCTTGACTAGCAACCAGGCCCCCTTGAACCATGATTTCAGGGCCCTCTGAGTTCCTAGATAACAGCACAACTAAAAAAAATCTAAACAAACTAATTCTTAAAAGAATCTTTAAAAAGTAGCCCAGGGAGTCTCTTTTCAAATGAAAGAAAGTTTTATGATTTCATACCCTTGGACCTGTGATGGGTGAAGCCTTGCAGAGCTCAGATTTTCTCTTAAGCATTTTCTTCCTGTCACTGTATAAAGCTCTTAGTTCCTTCTTAATGATGCTTATCTCTTCAGCAACCGATTGTATTTTGTGCCCAATTTTGCCCATGCTGCCTTGTGGGCCACAATTTACATTTAAAATTTTTTCTTCTCTGCAGTTTCCCCCTAAATCTTACTATAAATCCTACTAAAATCAAGCTGCAGTACCTATATCACATTCAGGAAATGGGCTGCCCTGAAATGTTCTCCACCAGATTAATTAGCCCACAGTCCTTCATCTCAGTCTCAGAACAAAGTCTCAGGATGTTGGCAAATATAAACAAACTTTCTTCCACAGTATGACACACCTAGCCTGAAGTATATTTCCAATGGAATCCTTATTTCCACCTTCAAACCTCTTGGACCTGGCCTTCACTGTCTACATTTCTATCAACATTCTATCAGTGAGAGAAATGTATAAATCAGGTTAAATATCCCTGTCCCCTGAAAATTTATCATTTCATTGTGGTAAAAAAAAATATTCAAAATTCTTTCTTTCAGTTTCTTGAAATACACAGTACACCATTGTTATCTACATTGTGTACTAACACACTAGAACTTATTGCTATGGATCCTTCTCTTATAAATTCTCTTAAATGTAATATTTTCTGGCTTCCTTCTCTACTGTCAACCCTGTAACACCTCTCTAATGCCTTCTGACTGGCCTGCCCTCCAGCTTTTTCTTCTTCATTATGTTCAATGCAGTGTTTGTAGGTGATTTTCTTCAATCTTTTATCTTTCTTCAATTTTTTTATTAGAACGTACCCTGCTCAGATCTCTGAATTACTTTGAGTTATACTAAATTCATAGCTCTGTCTCTTCACTCTGACATCCAGGCCTTGTAGACTCAACTCCCTACATATTTGTGTACATGAGTCTTGGTTCCCCAAATTGATTTAATCTTTAACTATTCATTTGAATGTTTTAATAAGAGTTTAATAAGTTCTTCCTAATGTTGCAACTAACTTTGCAAGTTCTCACATTTCAGAGGAATAAAGCAAGGCTCAAAGAGATAAGTCCACTGTAGTGAACTTTGTACTTACTTCATTTTAGCTGTCTTTTTCTTTTTAGTTAAATGTTTATTTTAGCAGACAGCTTACATACTATGATCATCATTCAGGACTTTCTTTGTTCATGGAAAATCAGAGAGGTGGTAAAAAAAACATTGTCAAGATGAAGGCTTCCCCCTAGCTATAACTGAAAGTTATCTGATTATAATCTCATTGTGCAAATCATTGAATCAATGATAAAACATATCATTGTATTAATGATATCTCATTGTGCAACTTGCTTGGTTTTTTCCTTTGTATTTGTGACCACATAGATTGCCATCCTATCCATGGTATGGGTGTCACATTTAAAGGAACACAATGTTAAGATACATATCATCTTAAATCAAATTAATCCATGGGTTACTCTGTAGTCACTCGTATTCCTCTCTGCAGAGCATATCTATTTAGCCTTTCTCTGTTTGAAAACCATTTCATATATGGCTTGGTTTTATTCCCTTACACTAAACCACATTTCTTCTGTTTCTACTAACAAGAAAAAGAGGCTTAATTTTTGGAATAAGCAATTTCTCTACAGGGAGTACCAAGCTGCACTCATATCAAAGCTAAATAACCTCTCATTCTAAGTAATGTTGGTCCCTGAGGCCAGAGCCGAGGTCATGAGGAGGGCAGGAGGGAGAAGCATGGGTGATAACTGCTTCCATCCTTCCCTCTTGGCCCACACATAACAGACACCCTTAGCTTTCCTTCAGTTGGGACAAGCATTCTTCCCCTGCTCCAAGTCACCACTCAAATTCCAACTTCTTTTGTACGGGTTTCAAAGAATTTAAGATCCTGCTCCTTTTTGACTGATGAAATGCAGAGGGAAATCCTTTGTAAACTGGATGGTGTTCTGCCTAAATATAATATCTTGCATATTTCATGTTGCTACTACTCAGGTTAAAAAGAAACATTACATGCAGGAAAGATGAAAACTTAGGAAATGATTGCAGCTTGCAAAAGAAGCGTTTTTCTCCCACGTGTTGTTGGCCATATTCATGTACAGCTTGATAAAAGCAGACTGGCTGGCAATTCTAAATGATTACACAGAATTTATAGGATCACAGATTTCATTCAGTGTGCTTTAAAAGCAGGTGGGGATGCTATTAAATTTTCCACCCAGCTAATGTATCTTTAAAACAGAATCCCCACTTAACTGAAGTTGAGTTATCTAGTGTATTCACACATTTAAAAGTAATTATTAAGTTTAGTGGGGAAAACAAACTCAGGGAAGCTGAAGTAAGAAAATCACGAGTTCAAGCCCAACCTAGGAATCTTAGCACCTTTGCAAAATCTAGTCTAAAAATTTTTTTAAAAAAGTTTAAAAGTTCTGGCAATATAGCTCAGTGTAAAGACTCTAGGTTTGCCTCATGGTACTGAAAAAAAGAGTGTCAAGTATAGCACAATATTGTCAAAGAAATAGAAGCTGCAAATATCATACAATTGCTACAGGGAATTGTCCACTGTGGGTTATAGGCCATAGTGCATTTAGCATTAAATTTTGCTTGTACTATGGTCCCAGTTTTGAAAGGAAAGAGTAAATGGCTAAGATGTTCTAGAATATAAAAAATAAAACCAGAAGCAAAAAAATGATCTAGAGCAGTCATGGGGGACCTTCTGTTGCTTTCAGTGGTAACAAATAGCCAGCTGTGGCAGGTGTGCCATGGGTTCACCACCACTAATCAAAAGAGGCTTTGGAACTGAGTTCAAATGCAGAGCACACAGCAGTTATTCGCTTCTTCTCATGCCAAGCTGGTAGTGATAACCACGGAATGTCTTTTGGAGCTAACAGAAGCAGAGCAGACATAGTCAATGTGCTATTTTCTTTAGTCTAAGTCTAAAGCAGAAAGCTCTTGGCATTTTTGCTGCTACTTGAAATGAGATCCACGATGCATTTGTTCAAGTAACTCTTGTGCCTAGAACGAGATTCAGGCCAATTTACATGAGTGAGACTATTCCACGTCGCATTTATTTGGTGAGTGATTACCCGACCACAGGCTGGTGTACTAGACTGAAGATGCCACTATTTCTCAACATCAGCATAATTCCCTTAAATAAATAAATAAATAAATAAATAAATAAATAAATAAATGAAAAGAAAAGAAAGCCAACCAAATAGCTCAGCAAACTAAAGTACCTGCTTAGACAGGCACAGGAACCAGAGTTCAATTCCTGGGGTGCTGTGCCAGCCCCACCCTCGGGGTGCACTGAGATGACCCTGAGTCCAGGTGTGGTGGCATGTGCCTATAATCTCAGCACTTGAGAGGCTGAGAACAAGAAGATCACTATGAGTCCGATCTGTGTGATGAGACCCTGTAGTTCCTGCATTAAAATATATCTAAAAAAACTGAGAAAAGAAATCCAAGCAAAATCATCCCAGAGCTGCCGTATTTACAGAGAATTTGTCATCCCTTGAAACTATTCTGTTCTGTCATTTTAATTCTTCACTCCTAAAAATTAAATAATTCTACTTTAAATTGTCCCTATGGAAAGTAGAGGGCCAGAGAGACAGCCTAGTGGCATAGGCACCTGCCTGGCAAGCATGAGGTCTGAGTTGATTCTTGGTGCTGCAGAAAAGAAAAGAGCAGAAAGAAAGGAAATCAGAAGTGTTGGTGTTTATGCTAACCATTCCCTTCTTCTTCACCCTCCTATGTACATTGCCTATTGAATAGCCTTTTTCCAACAGATGGAGCACACCAATCCTTTGTTGCTTGCCACCTTGGTATTTCGCCTGCATCTAGAGACTTCTGCCTCTGGAATAATACTCCCATGCACTGATGGCAACAACTTAGTCATCATGTTCTACTACTGCTTCATGATGTCAAAGTACACAGTTACCTGGACCATGAGAGAATGTTACAGTAGGCTACAGCCCAGTTTAAGAGCCATGGTTGAATTAAATGCCCACCTTACTCTCCATAGACTATGGATCTCTGGTCATTTTCTGTAGTGTGCCCAATTTTATTTTCTTATTTGTTGACAATGACAAATAAGAACAGCTCCACTGATCTTCTGTGGAGTTGAGATGAGATGTGTGTAACACAGAGAGCACAATGGTGAACACTTTGCAAACACTCAGAGAACCTGGCTGTGTACGGTAGAGCCACCCCCAATAATGTCCATGTTCCCCGGAGGAGCACCTCCCTCTCAACCACAGACACTTCCCTTTTTCAGAAAGCCAGATTTACCTACAGTTGGCTTCACTATGCACTTGTGTACATTGCCTGACAAACTCAAGCTGGTAAGTTATTTGAGTCCACAGAACGACATGGTACCATCTGTAAAAATTTAGCCAAAAAGTTTCTATTATCCATAACTCCTATTCACTTAAAGTTTATTTTACTTTATTAAACTTGAATAATCACACTTTTTTCACTTTTTTCTCCATTATACTTTTCATCCTTTACAGTTCAAAAGATAATGCTCCATTAACAAACGTTTATAGCGTAATAAAGGAGTGTGGGAGGGAAGCAAATCTTTATTTTTCTTTTGCTTTTTTTCCCCTATCATTTTCATTTCTTGGAAATACTGAAGTGTGGTGGACTAAGCCATAAATAATGTTTTGGAAATCAACCAAATGACTCATTTTTTTTTTCAGTCTCTCATAGTCTTTTGCAAAACATTCCATGTCTCTGTGGGCAATGAGACTACCAGGAATTCCTAGTGGCTGTAAAGATGTCACCATGATTTTCAGCTCTGAGGAAATCTTAGCTTTGCTGGAAGTTAGGAGAAGTACTCTGGCAGGTACTGGTAGGGCCTGTGGAATTCCCCTATCTTGATTCTGGGTTTAAGGATTGAAGAGCATCTTTCTGGGAGAATGTGCCACTCTTCTTTAGACTGGTAGCATGCCGGGCAATTCAGATAGAAATCTCTTTTAATTGTGTGCTATAGGGTGAATTCCTTCCTCTTAAAATTCATCTTTTTTAAGTTCTATTCCCCTGTGTTTAAGGATATGTCTATGTTTAGTGATTGAGCCTTTAAAGAAGTAATTGAATTAAAATGAGGTCCTTAGGCGGGGCACTAATTCAAAATGGTATCCTTAGAAGAAGAGAAATTCAAGACACAGATGCACATGAGAAGTAAGTAGACTGCACAGAGACACTCAGACAAGGCCTTGGGGGAAAAAAATGTTCTAACAATACCTTGATGTCACATTTCTAGCCTCAGTGGCAATGAGAAAATTAACTGATGCTAAAATTAATTGATACTTTTATTTTCCTGCAGCCCTACAAATTGAATATGCCATGTTAATGATGTCACTATCCTACCGTCACGATTGGGCAAAGGATTTCTGCCTGGCCCAAGCACTCAGATAAATTTACAAGTTGTGCCTGATACCAAGAGGTCCCAACTGGGCAAGGGAGTCCAGGGTCTGAGAGTCAGAAACGGCCCAGCTCATGCTGTTCAGTGTTCTGAAGCTGCTGAGCTGCCCATCCTCCTTCTTATGGTTCTTCTTGTAAGGGCCTTTGACACCTTGTACTCAAACCTCTGCATCTCCATTTCCTCACCCCTGTTCTCTTGTTCTCTTCTGAGTCATAAACTTCAGCTTGTCCTTGACCTAGGGATAATGCTTCTGTTGCAAATTTCATATGAAATGACAACCATCTCCCAACCCCAAGCCACTTTTTCACTTGTGGCTCCAGTTGTCTATGGCTTGTCCACATGGTAGAGGAATGACGGCAAGAATATCACGGATAAAGAAGTATTTTTCTACAGCACTGATCTCTAATGTTATATTGGGCAAATCTTCCTCCCAAGATTCCTCAGTTTCCCCTTCTGAAAAAACATGGAGTTGAAGCAAAAGTGTCCTTAAGATTTCTACATCATTGTCATGCAGAGATTCTAACCCATCCACTCAACAAAAGCATACATAAAAAATACACACAGATTCACACTGCTATCTTACCTTGGGCCCTGAAGTTATACCTTGCCCCAAAAGATTGCTGAGTGCAAACACCACATGCTGTACATTCTATAAGAAAATGTAAGCAGAATCTTCATTTACAGAAACCAGTTACTAATGGCTGAAAATAGAACAGTAAACTTTTCTTTGTACTCTTTCTTTTGAAACTGATAAAAATCCTTCCTCTAAGTCTTCAATATAATAAGTCATAATCTAGGCAAAAAGGGTAAAAATGCTTGAGCCAGCTGTTTGATATTTTTTAAAGCACACTGTTCTCTACTCAGTACTGCAGTTTGGACTCTGAGGATAACTAAGAAAAACCTCTGAGATTGTTAGAGGGGAGCTTCACCTGCCAGTCTAGGCTGCAGGATCTCTATAGCAACCAAACATAAATCAAGGAAATGGCCCCTTTTGTAAGTTGGTTAATAGGCACAACATGCTTCTTTAGAAAATCCAACCATTCTTTCAATAGACTTTGATTGAAAGTCAGCCTTTTCTTCAGACACATTCACATTCACATCTAGTAGCAGCTTGTATGGCTGTCCACGGGCTAATTTATTACCCTTTAAAGATCTGGCAAAGAAAAAATGGCTCTCAGAACAATGTTTACATTCAGAGGCATAAGCACAGAGCCACAAAAGAGCATCCTTTTGTTCTCAACTTAGAATATTAATCTTTAACCCAGGACTTTAACTTTCCCCCTCGTAGGGGATTCGACAGAGCCTCTCCTCTGGCTAAAATCTTACCAATTTAATATGACATTGTTTCTCATATGTGAGAAGAAAGGAGTGAGGCTTCTTCCCGTGTTTATCTAAACCTTAGTAGAGATTAATTGTTTCTCAGGCTCGCTATCCTTTGCTTGGAAAATAAGCTGCATCAGGGGTGGCCCACTTGATGAGAGGAGTTGACTCTTGCCCCTATAAGAGATTTGGCTAATTAAAAAAATAGAAGGGTACTTTTCACTGCAAGGTAGTAAAGGTCATTGGATTATAAGGTGCGGCCCTCAAAAAAAAAAAAAAAGTATAATTTGGAAATGAATTCAAGAAAAATCCCACAGTGAAAATGTTTCCCCCAACCCAATGCTACTGTGCACAAAGGCGAGGTGGGAGCAAGTAGCGTATCCTTTCATGTGGACAGGGTCACATCCCTGAGAGAATGGAGCTTTCTCTCCAGAGGGAGCCCTGCTAGCTGCCTGAAAGGTAGGAAGAAGGGGTGGGGAAATGCCTGGAGAAACAAAGCCTTTATAGTTATCTTTTTAAAAGCAGATTCTGAGACTTAAAAAAAAAATACTTCTAAAATAAGAGGGAGCTTGCCCTGCTCCTTGTAACTTCATATTATGGATGGAGCTGGCCCAGGGAAGAGTTCTGTTGACACTTCCTCTTTAGCCCCCTTAAATCCTTAGAAGCCAGCCTCTTCAGAAAACAGCCTCTTCCAGGACTGCCTTCTCTTTGATATGGTCAGCTGTCCCCACTGGCAAGAAGAGGCTGGAGCGACCTGGTTTATTTACAAAATGAACATGTTGAAGCATGCCCTTGATTTTGGTTGTGATGCTATATATTATGTAAAAGGCAAATTCGTACTATTCAGAGCAGCTCACTTAAAAATAATTTTGTCCTTAAAGTCTACCTGAAAAAGTCTCCAGGGTCCAAAGAACCATCCCCAAATGTAATACTGACTAAACACTTTGTATCAGAAATGCCTGCAAGAGCTGAAAAAGAGCCTAAAACTCTGCAAAGGAAGCCAGGCCTTCTTCTTCCAGGCTAAGGACCTCATGGAAGCGAAGGATTTTCTATCTCTGTTCTTAGCCCTGCCCTGTGGCCACATGAACATCACATGCTTGGTGGATCAGGTTTCACCCACCACCGTCTGTGACTTTGTACATGATGAAGTGACAGCATAAATAATATCAGAGTTTAAAACATGAGCAAAGGCCCTATGAGCAAAGGCCCTGTGTCGCCACTACACTTACTGCCTTTGTCATACTAGACAATGACTTCAGCCCTCTGTGCTCCATAAAATGAGGTTAAAATAATGCCCACTTCGTAGAGTTCTTCAGAGGAGGTGGTGTTTTATACTGACCTACTTAGAAGGGTGTGTGGCACATCTTGGGTCTTCAATGGCTAGCTATTAACCACCATTTTTACTGCTTGCATTGTAGTTGCTATTGTTGATGTGGTTGAGTACAAGAAGAATGTCTATTGTCCGACCGCCAACACAACAGTTTTCCATTCAGATGACGCTGTGTAGAATGTGAGACAAAAAGTAAAGAATTTCCCAAGGCTGGGGTCACTTAGGAAAATCCAGAGATAGGAGGCAGCTGTGTGTATGACAATAATTCATCACCTCGCCTAATGCCAGCATCATACATCTTCTCTATTCTTGTCTGAATTGCCAGCGGATAAAAATATGTCCGACTCGGGGTCCCAGATGAAGAGCTGTGTGCACAATTTCAGTGTGTCCTCAGCTACCAAAATAAGGACTTGGTTCTGCCCCCATCCTTATGAGCCTCTGAAGGTCACAAGTTTGTATTTTGGAAACTCAAGCCAAGAATTCTGTGGCTCAGTTTCCCGTGTGTTCTATGTGTCCAAGAGTAGCCACTCAGAGCTCACTGCTTGTCCCCACACTGCTCATTTGTTCTACGGGCTTTGTTCCTCTCAAAAAGCCCCAGCTTCAGTCCTAGAACCAGAGAGACCATGTCTTCAGAAGAAGAGATCAAGGGGTGCTCACCAGAAGATTCACCAGGGAAAGCATAGCCTCTTCCTAGGGAAAGAGCTCCGCGTCTGTAACAATTCTGTGAGCAAATCAGAATGCACTAAAAGGAGTGGTATGATTAAATACCCAAAGGAGACTGAAGTTAAAAAAAAAAAAAAAAAAAAAAAAAAAAAAAAAAAAAAAAAAAAAAAAAGTATTATAAGGTAAGAATTGAATCCATACATATTAGACACTCACTGAAAACAGCAAAGGAAGCATGTCCTGGTCTTGAATTCACTCCAGCTGTCTGTCAGCAGGCATCAAGGAAGGAAAAATAAATATTCCAGCTATTTCTAACACAAGGAATTTAGTGTGATAATTGCTTGTACCATTCATGGGAAAGCGGAAAGGGAAACCTGCAGAGTTGGGCTGACACAGACAACAGCCACAGGAGGAAACTGCTGCCTCCCTAGGGGACGGGATGCCAGGAAGAGTGGGTGCTCCCAGAGGGTAGGAGCTGGGCAGTGTAGACACTACGGCCATGGAGGAGAAGGCACCTACGCAGAGAAGCGGAGAGGAGACGTCTGGCACCCCGGAAGCTGACTGGGGATGCACCTAGACTTTCAGACTTTTCACCTCTGCTCCTGTTTTTTGTTTTTTGTTTTTTAATTTTTTTTTTCTTGTTTCAGAACTTTTCTTTATTTATTTTATTTTTATGGCCGGCTCAGCCTGCCCTGAGGGCAGGGCTGGCACAGCATGTGGTGCCAGGGATCAAACCGCGGTCCCTGAAGCCGCCTAAGCTTTCCTAAGCAGGCGCTTTAGACCACTGAGCCATCCCGTCAGGCCCTGCTCCTGTTTTAAAAAGAACAAAAAAGTGGTTTTGCAGATTCACTCTCATATTCATCCCAGGTTTGCCAAGCTCTGCTATCACACACCACATGACATAGGTAGATAATAGTCCTGTAATTAGCCTTGTGATACATAATCGGTCCAGTCCTATAACTTTCCTGGCATCAAAGTATTTCTATGCTTTTTCCTCTAAAGACAGACCTTACCTGTTTATTTTTCCCAAGACAAGGGTAAGTGGTAGATTTGTGTATTACATGTACCACATAACTCTGCTAGACTTAATACAATATAGAAGTTAAAGATAAAAGTTCTTAAATACTTGGGTTCAAATCCTGATTGTGCCTGCTGGGTAATTCAGGGACAAGTTAACTACTCTAGTTTAACTACATAACTCCGACATTAACAGGTTGAAATCCAGTCCAAAGTGTGTTGGCGCCAGGACATGCAGCTTAGGAGAGAGGTGATGAGGTCGTGAGGGAAAAACTTTCACAAATGGGATTAGTACCCTTCGCAAAGAAGGTGCAGGGAGCCTCCTCTCAACCTTCTCCCGTATGAAGACAGCACAGCCTCCGCCATGGATGAGGAGCACACTCTCACTGCACGCCAAACCTGCGGGCACCCTTGCAATTCCCAGCCCAGAGGACTGTGAGCAATACATTTCTGTTGCTTACAAATTACCCAATCTAGGGTATGGCTTTTATAGCACATGGAATGGACTAAGACATTAACCTCTATATTCCCCAGGTTTCCCATGTCTCCAATGGGATTAAGTATAGCCCTAACCTTATGACATTTTCATTTTACCCACCTAACAGGCAGGGCTATATTCTCCTAAGTAGTAACTCACAGTTTTCCTAGGCCCTAATATTCTGACATACCAGCAACAATTTTTGAAGTTGTGATGACAGAATGAGACTGTTTCTCCCTTGGTATTGGCTTAGCCACCTACAGTGTCAGATTTCAGAAGCCAGCCAAAAAATGGGAGGCAGAGCATCAATAGCAGGAAGGCTTGTGCAGCCAGTAAGTTTCACCACTCAGCAACCCCTTCACTACCCCCATCCACGAAGCCAATTCAGAAATATCAGGAGCAGGAAAAGGATCTATTGGCCAAAATGGTAGCCACCTCACACACCAAGGTCTGACCTCTCACACCAAGGTATTGTATTTCTTTAAAAGGTGTCCTGATGGACAGCTCAGTAGCTGACTGCATTTTTTAGCATCAGATATTTAAAAACTAGTTGAAGTCATTCTCTAAGAAAAGTACGACTGAGCCGGGTGGGGTGGCTCATGCCTGTAATCCCAGCACTCAGGAGGCTGAGGCAGGAGGATCGGTGTGAGTTCGAGACCAGCCTGGGCTACAAAAGTGAGCTCAAGGCCAGCCTCAACTGCATAGCAAGACCCTGTCTCAAAAAGACAGAAAAAAAACTATGACTGAGGAAACATGGGTCTGCATAATAGAATGGATCCTAGGGACAGACAGGAAAAGGAACAGCACTTGGGATGATCCATGGAAGAAATGGAGAAAAGGATCAAAATAATCTGGAGATGGGAAAGTCCTCTCAGGTCACAGTACAGAGTCCAGAAAGTTAAGCATGCCAGAACATTATAAAATCTCTCCCCCCATACACACACGCCCCAAGGAAAATGACAGGGTTTTGCTAGAGCTTCTGCTTCACAGAAATCAGGGCAAGTCACATCCGTGAGAAAGGCAGGGTGGGAAGAGCCTTCATCATTCTCTAGCTCTGGGAACTCAGGCAAATTATCTTTTTTGAACAAGCCTGTTTCTTCCTCTATACAATGGTGATTTTAATTGTGCCTTCCTCTTGATGTGACATTAAAATGAGTTTGTGCATGAATGTACTGACAGATAATTTTTTTTAAAATAATACCTCTTAGTTCAGTTATTTTATTATTTCATGATAAAGGTCTGGAATTTGACAGGAATGATTTAGATCACCGGTGGTGTGGGTGTTCTACCTGTGAAAGCGATTGCTTTCTCCATCCACATGGTGTTACTGTGTAATTCAGTGGTCCTCAGTATGGGACTCTAACAAGGGCCATGAATTGGTCAGTGTCATAATTAGTAGTGAGAATTTAGAAGTCCTCTTTACTTTGTCTTCTTGCCTGGCTCCATAGAGTCCTGTGTGAAGCAGATATACCTTTGGCCTGCCATGCCTGGCACTGTTACACACCCTACCTATACCAGATAAGATCTTTACAGGCCCAGAGAAGTGCCTCTGCTGTCATGGGTAGGCCAGGAAACCGGTGGACTCAGAAGTACCAAACACTTTGATGTTTAGTTGCAATTCTCATTGTTAATAGACAACCTAGAGCATGTTTAAATTTTAAAAATATATCATAATAAAAGACACACTGCCATTCGTCTCCCCTAACATACAGTACTCTCCCCTTATTTCAAACACATTCATCCCATCATTTTTGGCACTTTCTGAATTAGTTCTGGAAGCCCTCTTTTGTGAATATCTTCACAAGCTGTGATCAAAAATACAGTGAATGCTCTGGGAATTGTCATCTAACAGAAAGGAAGGCCCATGAAAACACGATAGCTGGGGATACAGCTTGGTGGTTCAAGCGCCAGCCTAGAAAGCACAAAGTCCTGAGTTCAATTCCCAAAAAAATAAAACCAGATAAACAAACACTAAAAGCATGATGATGGTTATTCATCCACCTTTTTCACTGGCTCTGACACTGCGAGACTGGTCTGGCTCTTCCTCGAAGTCAAAATGGCTTTGTAGTAATATATATTGCTACTAAATGGTCCTTCATTTATATCCCCCTTTTTTTGTTTTGTTTTGTCAGAGATGGGTGTTCCATTGCCATTCAAATATTGTAGATGTGTGAATTCAGCAAAATAACTCAATATAGTCCAATAGTCCATAATAGTAGTGGGTTATCAGCAGAACTGGATATGTCAGAAGTTGTTGACTTCAGCCTTTTAAAGCTCAGCATATTAATATAGCTTTCCTTTTTATACTCTGTGGTTAGACTTTGCTGCTAGATGGTTAAGATCAAGATAAAGCTAGACCTATAAAACAAAAATGTAACTTTGTAACTGACAACGTCAGTCAAATCCCCTCAGGATTTACTCTGAAACTATATACAGCAGTTTATAGATCTTTTGTCAGTATTAACCATCTGGATGAGTCACAGCCATTCCTTAACCAATTTGTTCTCTATGCAAGCCTGAGAGAATACTTTCTCTCTAGGTGACTCTCCTTAGGCATACTATACATTGTTGATTCCTTTCCTCTGTGGCCCCATAACCTCCTTGAACAGAAAATTTGGAACACCACTGAGATAGAGGATGTTCACTACACATTCTTTTATGGCCTGAGTCCTCTGACCTTGAAGGGCTAGGGCCAAAATATTGGCTAGCCTTGTAGTCCTTCTTTTTCTCTAACTTTTTGGTCTGCAAACTTAAGTTGTTAACAATCCAGAAGAGAAGCTTAATAATATTATTACCCTATAACATAGGCTGTTCAGCTTAACATCACTATCTGTCTGAATATCAAATTCCTTAGATATTTTATGAGGGGGTGAATGGTAATGTTTCTTTTCCTACAATAAATATTTTTTTAAATTTAAGCATTTACAATATTCTTTAGTCATACTTTGTAGTACATGAGATAGAAAAAGAGCTAAGTGAACATTAAAATAGTTGAAGGTCCAGGCCCTTCATCTGGACACTGGACTTGGCCCGGTTCTATGTGTGTAGACCCTCAGATGGTTTGGAAAATGGAATGTGTCCTCCAGAGTATGTGTCTTTCTTAAGAGCAGATCCATTGCTTTCTTCATAGTCCCTAATGCTTACAAATAAAGTAAGAGAACGTAGATCTAGATTTTTCTACGAGCAGAATCATCAGACTTGCAACTGAAATGCACTACTAGCCAGATACAGCTCATTAACACTATAGCTTTCCCTCCCTAGGTCTAACTTTGTAGAGTTGAAAATACAAAATAAAACAGCTCAAATCCCAGAAGCCACTTTTCTTTTCCCCCAACTTATAGTTTACCTTTAATTTTATTTTGGATTTAGACTGGTCAGGGACACTCCTGACTTCTCCACAGAGATGTAACATAATACAAGCCCATGAGAGTCATGGTCTGCTTTCCTGTAATCTGAAACAGCTTTTATAAAAACGAAAAAAAAAAAAAAAAAAAGCTTATTCTTTACATGAGGCTCATTATGCACAGGAAGAAGCAGATCTTTATGGAGATTTTTTTTCTTTCACTCTAAAATACCCTAGCTGTACAGTATTACTTTTTCCTTTTGTTTTCTCCTCTGGTAAAAGCAAGTGTCCATCTTTGCTTTTCTCTCTCAACTGCCAGTCTCATCGCACGCATGGGACTAATTAGACAAGATAAATCACTAGAAAAACTTGTCTTTATCCAGAAGATTGTCTTCAGAATTTTTTGATGTTGTCCTAGAATCTCTATTTTTAGTGGCTTTTTCTAATGACAGAGCGGCTCTACTACTTTTAAAGCCTCATGGGGCCAGGAAGAGCAATATTTGCTTATGTATATGTTTTACATATGAGAAACATTAATTTTTAATTTACTCTGTTTACCTTGAGAAACTGCCAGTGAGTGATTCAGATATTCCACAGAAAGGGGCTTTTCTTTTGTAATATAGGACAAAAGACAGCTAAGCATGTCTTCCTTCTTCAAAGGGAAGGCTTGGAGGGGAATAGTATTTATTTGTACGGCTTACAAGAGGACTACTTTGACTGTGTAAACACTCATATAATTTTATTAAGAGTTGCTACCAAATCTTTTCGTCTCATATGAGCTTTTACATAGTGTATGTTTTCAAACTAGGCTTAGAGACAGCAACAAAGAAACAAGGCTGACTGTTTCTTGTTGCCACATTCCTTTTTAACTCAACAATCCATTCTATGTTCCCACTTAAGAATCAAACCTCAGATCAGGATAGTGTTTTGAATAATGGCGAGTCAGACTGATCTCTGATTTCTGGTCTGATATTGGCAATTCTAGCACATATGTAGCTTTCAGCAACCCCTCACCCACCCATCTTAGACTTGGTTGCTCTAGGAGTCCGGAGGCAGGAAGCCACTGACTTTAAGGAGAAATGAAGTTTCTTTGCTTCCCTGGGAGATAGTCCAAAGCACTTTCCAGTAACAGTTGTGTACAACCTGATATGTAGAATTGGATGCCTCTAGTTTCAACTCTCCCCAAATTGTCTAAGAACCCCAAAAGATATAAAGTAAGACTAAAGGGATCTGTCTTGATTCCATATGTCCAGATGGAAACAGAAAGTCTAAGCCCTGGGTTGGGGAGATAGCTCAGCAATCTAAACACCCACCTTGTAAGCATGAGGTCCAGAGTTCAATCCCCAGTACTACATGCCATGCTTGCCCCAAATCTGGGCATGGTGGTGCATGTCTGTAATCCCAGCACTAGGGAGGCTGAGACAGAGGATCACCATGAGTCTTAACTGCATAGTGGGACCTACACCAAATATTTTTTTTTTAAGAAAAAGGCAGGAAGGCAGAAAGGCAGAGAGAGAGAGAGCAAGAGAAAGAAAGAAAGAAAGAGAGAGAGAGAGAGAGAGAGAGAAAGAAAGAAAGAAAGAAAGAAAGAAAGAAAGAAAGAAAGAAAGAAAGAAAGAAAGAAAGAGAAAAACTAACCATACAAAGACTGCCATGTATGGTTGTGCTAGTGGTCACCCTGCCTCTTGGGCCACAACTAGCACAGACTTGTATTTATTAAAGCAGATTCCTGACAGATGTCATGTAGGTGATTCTTCCAACAAGATCAGTGTATTAGTCTAGGTTTTGGTAATGTGAAAACTTTTCTTTTTATTCATGCAGTTATTCTCTTTATAATAAATGCCTAACATTTAGTGGATGTTTGATTACTTTTGACTTCTTCCCTCAATACTTACATCTCATCCTAAATTCAGAGAAACCTTCAGCTTCTGAGGGGTATGGAGACATCTCATTATCACTACTGCCTGAAATTTGGAATTATTTGTGGAGATGACCATGGTAGTTCCAGTAGTACTTTGTTTTTTATGGTTTTATATCACAATTAGTTATTGCAGTATTTCAAAATATTCTTCACGCTTATCATTACTTCAAAATTAAATTAATTGTTAATTCTGATCACTGATATTACTGAATTGACAAAGAGGGATATATATTACCAGATCATACATTTTTAAATTTTTTCCTTTTAATAAAATAGTTTATTTTATAATCTTATGTGTGTATTTATTTGGAAACTATTAGAGAAGTTCAGAGACCTCAGGCTCTCTTTCTCTGTCTCTCTCTCTCTCACACACACACAGAGAGAAAGTGAAGAATTATGCTATAAATGGTTAAGACTATCGAATAGTAATTCTTTCTCCAAGAATAATTTGCACCTCCTTAACTGACTGTGGAAAAGCCATAATAGTTTAAAGAATTTACCTGAATAATTTTCCTTTTTAGTTAATTGCCATGTAGTATAATTACAACCATGCATGACATTAAATATATGTTAAATTGATTTTTAGTTCATTTGCTTAGATTTCAATACCAAGGCCTGTTCATTTAAGCATAGGCTTCATGGTTTCATAGTTTAGGCCTTAGTACAGTATAGCTGAAGACTAGAGTATCACAGGAAGTAATTTGAGGACCTCTATTCAAAATTGATCTTTGTTTCATTTATCACTGCTGCTTTTCTTATAAACTCTCTTATGTGATAAAAGATAACACTTTTCTACAAAAAGTCCTTGGATTATAATTCATTCAGTACAAACACATATTCCTCTGTGTGTGAGGATTAAGATGCTGCATAACATGGTGCAACATCTGGATTGTGTTTTTGTGAAGGAAAGACCATGCATGTGTTTGAACAATCCTCCCATTTTTCACAGTTCACAAGATGGAAGCACAGTTGCTTGTCAGTTTCTAAATTCACGTGCATTTATTTTATTTTATTTTTTATTACTTTTAATGAGAAATAACAATGCAACAGTTTCAAAACACATTAGTAGTACATTCCCAGTAACTGATACGATGCACATTGTTGGTCTTGGAGTAGTTATTTAGAGCACAGGATGTAGACATGATAATTTTTCTAATCACTACTGATACAGAAATTTCTCCTCATTGAACTAAGAAAAAGTAGTTGTATACATAGTCCAATGTTCCATAATCGTAGTGGGTTATTGGCAGAATTGGCAATGTCAGAAGTTGTTGATTTAAGCCTTTTACAGCTCAGCGTACTAATCTAGCTTTACTTTTTAATGTCTTGGGATTAAACTTTTCTGCTGGGTGATTAAAGGGAAGTTAAAGCAAGACCTATATAACAGAACATGTAACTTTTATATCTCCCAAGAACAGTCAAATCCCCTCAGGATTTACCTTGAAACCAGGTACAGTGCTTCGTAGAACTGTTGTCATTGTGAGCCATCTGGATGAGTCACAGCCATTGCTTGACCGGTTTGCTGTCTGTAAAAGCCTGAGTGGATGTTTTCTCTCTGGGTGACTCTGCTTAGGTACACTATACATTGGCAATCCCTTTCCCCTGTGGCCCCAAAATGTCCTTGAACAGAAAATTTGGGAAACCCACAGCACAGGTTCTCTTATGTCCTGAGTCCTCACTGACGTTAAAGGGCTAGGGCCAAAATACTGACTATCCTTGTCATATGCATTGTCAATCTGACCATTGACAGAGATAATCCAGTCTTTGGACAGTTAATTTCAAGTCTTAGAAGAAAGGAAATAACCATCCAAGTGTGATGTCTCTTGGGTGCATTTAGGAGGCCAAGGAGAAAAGGCTCCCTAGTATATGGTATCATAGGCATCTCTCTAGGGGTAGGTAGTTCTCTGACATGAATAAAGACCTTGAAAGCTCTCCAGAACAGAGGCATAAAAGCTTCAAAGAAGCCATGCTGGTTATGAGGTGAGACAAGACAGTGTCTACCACTGGCCTCTTGGTTCCAGCTTCTACTATAACAAAGTACCCAAGACTGAGAAATATAATAAATAAAAGAGCCTATTTTTATTTGTCATAGTTCTTTATTTTATTTTATTTTATTTTATTTTATTTTATTTTATTTTTTGTCATAGTTCTTGAGGCAGAGTAGTCTAAGATCAAGATTCCAAAAGATTCTTAGCCTGGGGAGGGCTGCTGTGTTTTTTTGTTTGTTTTTAATTTTTTGACTTATAGCAATCCTCCTGTCTCAGTCTCCCCAACACTGGGATTATAGGCATGTGCTGCACAGTGCATCCACATTCCAGGGCCAGCCTGGCATGCCATACCTGGACTCAAGCTTTGGTCCATGCACTGCCAGGCAGATGCTTAGACCCCTGAGCTATTTCCCCAGCCTGGGATGCTGTGTTTTTACAGTGGGGCCTCTTGCTGCATTCTCATGTGGTGGAAGGGGCTAATGATAATGATATCCTCATGTGGCAGGGGAGCAAAAGCAGGCAAAGGGCCCAGCTGGTCCCCTGGAGTTCTTTCTTAGGGCACTACTCCCCACTGGTGAAGGAGAAAACATGTCCAAACCATAGCACCTTCCAATGAGGAGGATTGATAAGACTCCCCTTGGAGCCCCTGACTGGTACAGAAACCTGAGCAGGATGACCCAGGTGGCAGTGCTTATGAATTGAGATAGACATTCAGAGAACACAGAGGGGCCTCTTCCATGCATGCCTTTGTGTTTGGCACCTTTTAGGCAATGTCCTCTCACTTAATCCTTAGATTTCCCCTGGGCCATATAACTTAATGTTTCCCTGATGCTAACCATCTTTGGTATTCTTTTACGGGATCCTAGGAATCCCCTTTTAAAACTTCCTTTAACTATTTTAGAGAACCTATTTGGCCAGCCCTCACAAAGTGGAATATTACTCAGCCATAATGAAGCCGTAGTGCTAGTTCATGTTACCATAGGGATGAACTTGAATACACTGCCCAAAGTGAAAGAAGCTGGGCACAAAGGCCACCTATCATGTCCATGAAATAGCCAAAGTAAGATGATTGGACCAAGTTAGATCAGTGGCTTCCAGGTTCTAGACATAAGGACTAATGGGAATAACTATTAATAAGTGTATGTTTCTTTGGGGGCTGTTGAAAATGTTCAAGAATTAGGTAAGTAATGATGGTGATGACACAACTTTGTGAAAACATTTCAATTTTACACCTGAAAGGGGCAAATTTTATCTTATGCAAATTATATTTCAAGATATTATTTGTTCAACAAAATAAAAAAAGTTCTTTTCAAAGCTGAGCTATGTGGGACAGGGTTAGACAAAACCCTAGGAGACTAATTCTTCTCATTTGCACTTCAGTGGGTAGGGTATTAAAGTATTATTCTGCATTTGTCACAGAATATTTTTATTATAATTTGATTTTATTTTGAAGAGTATAAACAAAAGCAAGAACAAAGATCAGAAAGAAAGACAGAAGCAGAGTAACATACAATAATACATATGTTACAGATTTTCAAGACAAAAATAGCTCATCAACTGGTTGATATATTATCTATTTTTAATCATCAAATCTGTTGCTCAGATTAATAGACATAGTTATGAAAGATTAGACCTATAATTGAATGTTACCACTTATTTTCAAGAAATCTTAAATTTTTGTTCTTGTCTCTTTTTTTTTGCTTTATTACCTTTTTATTAAAAAATGTTTTAAAAAGAGCAACTAGTATGATATTAGGAGTGGTACACACTTAGAAGACCAAGATAACAGGTATTCAAGAGAGAAAGAGGACAGAGACATACAGACATAGAGACAGAGGGAGAGACAGAGACAGAGAGAGGGAGAGATGAGGAGAGAGAGAGAGAAGAGAGAGAGAGGGAGGGAGGGAGAGAGAGAGGCCAGTACTCTAGTATTTCTCTTTACATATAAGAGCTTTTCAATTTCCGAAGGAGCCTGGGCCCGGAAATCATCTTGAAGTGAATCTCAACGCTGTCTTTAGAGCAGCTCCAACTCCACAAGTTTTTGAGGTTTTTCTCCCCAGAAGGCTACTGCGTACTTTATACCAAGAGCACCTTGGCATACACCGCATTCCAGCCCCGAAGCCCTGCACACTCAGAAAGACCAGCACCCGTCATGATCTCCACTCGCAGATGAGGAAACCCGGGCTCATAGAGATTGCTAGCAGAGAAGCAAAGAAAACCGACCCTGATTTTGTCCTCATGAGTTCTCGATGTCCCTTAGATGCTTGCTGGTGCTGTTTTAACTTCAAACTCTTGTTGACTCAGTGCGTCCTAGCTTTTCTGTTTAGGAATGACTTTAACTAAGTTCAGACATATCTGACAATGCCAAAGCTAAGCTCCAACTGATTTTTTTTGTCATGAGCTAGTAAAACAAAAGCCCATTACTGAATGAATGCGGCGATGAAGAGCTCTGTCCTTCCTGGCTTCGGCGTTTCTCTCTAAGCTACCATGATCTTGTAGCTGGGTAAACACCAGCAGGCACACATGACGCGGTTGAAACCTCCTCAAGTAAAAAAAAAAATTTCAGCCTGGTAGTGTTCATCAACTCTCTCCTCTCAGTAAGTGGGTTGTTTAGATGCTCATGTTCCCTTCTCTGCGGGACTTGGATGCTGTAACAACTGACCACAATCACTGACAGAACCACTTTGGAGCATCACAGAGCCACAGCCAGACTGGTAGAATTACTTCATTTCTTAAATTTTGCTTTATTTTATTTTGTCTCCATTTGTTTTTTAATTGCAAACAGCAGAGTCCAAAGTTCAAGCTTGAAATGAAACTGTGGGTGGTCCGCAGCTTTACCCAAGCTTGGGAATACCGCCTGGCAGGGCCTGATGTCCTCCTCAGGCTGGCTAATACCTGCTTAAAAAAAAAAAAAAAAAAAAAAAAAGAATGTGGAGTAGATCAAAAGCTTCAGAAAAGTGAAAATCATGGTAGATCTTTTCAGGATCCTTTATTGACTTCCACAGTGTGAAAGTATCCATACGTCTTCCCTTTGCTAACCTTAAAATTAGGAAAATTAGAACAGTAGTTCTCTGCTACCAAACAGGATCTCTCCAGATTTTAACCTTCCTGACGTTGAAATCTGAGCCCAGATTCAGGAAATAGGATCTGTGTGCGTCAGGAATGGGGACCAGTAGCTTTCTCAGCTCTCCAGTGACTCCAAAGTCCAGCCAACATTGAGAACCAGAGCCTTGGAGCACATGTATGTCGTTATTCAAGGATTGCATTTCATATCAAAGGCAAAAATTGCAACTAGAAAAACATTAATCTTAAAAACCTTTTAAATACTCATCAAGTAGAATATAAGTGTCTTTGCATCCATATCTCTCAACAGCTAATGTGAGTTAAGATGCTTCACACAACTAAAAAGCACTCAGCATATGGTCCATGGTCCAGGTGCAACATGCAATTTTACAGTAGTAATTCACTAATCAAAAGCACATAGTGAGTTCATGTAGATCCTTTAAAAGCCCAAATGTGCTTTTATTATTTAAATGTGGATGCTTACAACAGTATTCATATAGACATTTAATGTATACGTTTTGGATAACCCACTGTCCATTTTCAGATCTAGTACTTTTTAGAGAATATCTTTGACAGTAACAACTATTGTTTTTTTGTTTGTTTTGTTTTGTTTGTGGGACCGGGGTTCAAACTCATGACCTTTCACTTGCCAGGTAAGCACTTGTGCCACAGAGCTATCTCCCCAGCCCTAGCAACAACTATTGTTACAAATTGTCTGGGTTTGCAGGGTGAAGTGAATTTATCCAGCACATGGAGAACAGCTGAATCCAGAACCCACTCATCCAGGGCCACAGTGCGGACACAGTTAGCTGGGAGATAATCAGCGCTTCCCAAAACCCCCTTCTGATTCCTCTAGTTTAATTCTCTTTGCTTCCTGGAAATCCTGCTGGTTTCCTCTTTCCTTGACAGTCAATGTTTGTTCCATTTCTGCATCTTTGCCTTCTCTTTTCCCCTACTTAGAACACCCTCCGAGACTCCTAGCTTAGCCCTGACACCTAATCCACATCCACCTAGCCCACACTCCATCTTCCATAATCACAATGTCCCATCTTACTCTCTTAGACTCCTTTAGATGATCTGACTTCAGTATTTCCCTTGTCTCTGTCTTCATTCTCTCAGCTTTATCATCAACCAGCCCCTCCTAGGAATAGCTTTTGACTTTTCTCCCATGCCTAGTATCTAATCCTTCTGCAAGTCCCCTGGGCTCATCTTTAAAGTCACCTAAAATCTAAAAGTGCTAACCTTTTCCATCACTACCACCACAGTCTGAGGTGCCATGTTATTCCCTCTCAGGTCCTATGGTAGCTCCCTAATACATCTCTTGCCTCACTCTTGCCCTCCTGAATTGTGCTCTCCACAGCAACTAGAGAGGCCTTTCCAATGAAAGTTCAATCATGCACCCCAGTCCAAGGTCTCCAGTGACTCCCTTCACTTCCAGAAAGAAATCGAAATCTCATGGTGTTCTAACAAAATAAAACAGTAATTATTACTTATTAATAGCCTTTCACAGGTGTTTACCCCACCTCAGACACTCTCTAAGACATCTGTATTTTCCCGGTCACTGAACCTTATAGGGAACCTCACAATTTGGAAAAACTGAAGTGAAAAAAGTGTGAGCCAGGTTTGACCCACTTTCTCACCCGTAGACAACCCTGCCTCTGGACATAGGATATGCTAACATGTACTGTAACTTGTGCTGTCAGATATTCATTTTAATTTAAAATATTTCCGTGAGGAATCCAATACTCTGTTTGTTTTACGTTTGCAAATATATGGATGTGTGAATTTTTTTAACGGAAGAGAGGTTTTGATGGAGGAAAAAGAGAAGGAGGATAGAAACTGCATTAATTAGGGAAGCCCAAATCCCTCAGATAGCATACTGCACAGCCAAGCTGGAAGCCAGGAAATTTGTTTTAAAAATATGATATCTCCCATGCTGAAAATTATGTCAAATATATGTTGATATACCACCCAAAAGGCAAAACCACAGTTTGCTTATTTAAAGGCTTCTTTGAGGCAGGCTTGGCTGCTTTGCAGAGCTGCTTCACAAACACTGGGCTGCAGTTTCCACACAAGGGTTGAAATTTGTCTTGAGATAAACAAATGTGGTTCAGCCCAGAGGCTCAGCACTTGAGAAGTACTGCTTCTCATCCACAGACATCAGCAGGCTCAGAAAGCTGGATCTCCTTGTAGTTATACCTGAGCACTGGTTCCCCATACTTACATCTAGAAAAAGGAGGATGTCACCCCAAGGTGTAAGCACGGAGAGAGAAAAGGGCCTCTGGGTGGTGGTGTTAGTGTTGAAACTCAAGACCGAAGCTACAAAGCAAGGGATTGGTTGATTGAGATGTCCAAATATTCAAGACATTCATGCTATCTGGTACTGTCCTTGTCCCAAGCTTCTGAGCTTGACTGTTGTCCTACTACTAAAGAGTGACACAAAAAGCATGGAGTGATTTGTCACACAGGGAGCTTAATTAGAGCTTTGTAAGCATTTGAGGGCAAGAGTGAGAGCTTTAGTCTGGCTCCTTCTCGACTGTCCTAGGAATAGTTTCCATCTGAAACAAGTGGGAGCACAGGGGGAAAAGGCCCAGCTACACACTAGGAAGCATAGCGCCCCCTTTTTGGAGACAGAGAGTGAGAGGGCATAGAGTTTCATTGATTGGGTCTCTGTTGCAGGGTGGCTGGCCCCCAGGAAAGCCTGGTATTCCTGTCCTCTCTGTGAACCTGCCTGAAAGGGATACAGGAGTTATTGGGTAATCAGGACTTGTCAGCACCTCGGTTATGCAGGATGGTTCAATCCGATAATGTGAATGGAACCTGTAATAGGGCTGATGAAAAGCACTCCAGTTTCAAAAGGGCCTTGAATGATTTTTTGTTCATTTTCTGTTTACATGTAATGTGTTATTGATGTCATTACCTTATAATACTGTGGCTTGTTTCATAGAAAAACCAGGAATTATTCATTCTTTTTATTAAAAAAAAAAAAAAAACTTAGAAGAAGAAGAGGAAGAAAGAAGGAAAGAAAAAAACCCCGTTACATGAGGAAAATTGCATTCGAATGCTGCAACTGAAACATATTGATTTTCTGGCGCTAGACTTTTTAGATTAAAAATGCCAATACTAAATCCTTTCATGACCCATAGTTCATATGAAGTTCGCATGTCATTTTCTATTATTCTAGGGGGAAAAAAAAAAGCTGAATCTTAATGAAAACATAGCTGGAAAGAATGTCTGCAGTTCCCGCAATTTGCATATCATTATAATAATGCCTGATTATGAGCTAAACATGCCGATACTTGGGTGGGTAGAACATTTTCTCTTATTTCAAATCAAAAGCCATTTATCTCTTTTAATCATCCGCTTCTCTGGGCTTCATTCTTGGTGGGAATCTTGGGTGTGCACTCTTTCATTGCCCAGGATTCGAAGGTTGATGTGTTAAACTGCCCGGCTAGAAAGACAAATTCTTTCAGTTACCCAGGCCAGAGATCTATGTGCATCTGGCCTTACTGCTGTAAAAAAAAAAAAAAAAAAAGTGATACCTATTTGTTATTTGTCCCAGTTAACAATTGTGACATAGACATATGTAACTTCCTAGCAGAGTCTTAATTTTATCTCATGGTTACTGCCAATCTCCACAGTCCCTCAGCCAACACACAGAGGTCTCCGTGACATCTGTAATTACAGATTTTGTTTTTCATTTTGATTTTGCGTACCCTGGGCCCAAGTTTGCAAGTTAAGCAAAAAATCTTTCTGCAAAAATAATTTCATTTTATCGTAGTCTTGTGTTTTAAAGCCATTCTCAGGACCGGCCAAATAGCTCAGCGGATTAAAGCACCTGCAAGCAGGCACAGGAGCCAGGGCTTTGATCCCTGGGCCTGCCATGCTGGCCCCGCCCACCCGGGGTGCGCTGAGAAGGCAATTGACACTGGGCGCCATGGTGCACGCCTGTAATCCCTGCTCTTGGAAGGCTGTAAACAGGCGGATCACCACAAGCACCACAAGTTCAATCTAGTAGTGCGACCCTGAGCACCCTATAGACCCTTCCCTAAAATACAAGAAGGAAGGAAGGAAGGAAGGAAGGAAGGAAGGAAGGAAGGAAGGAAGGAAGGAAAGGAAGGAAGGAAGGAAGGAAGGAAGGAAGGAAGGAAGGAAGGAAGGAAAGAAAGAAAGAAAGAAAGAAAGAAAGAAAGAAAGAAAGAAAGAAAGAAAGAAAGAAAGAAAGAAAGCCATTCTCACAAATACCTATTTTGTTCAGAGATTTCTCTTTTTTCTAGTGAGCCAGGCATCTATGGGTTCCTTTGTCTTTGGACAGAGATAAGTAAGTTCAGTCCTTTATCACTAGAATGGGAAAGAGTCACTCAGTGCAGATTTCTTAGGTAAACAGGTTCTCTAGTTAGAATCCCATTCAGTGTTTATAGCAGAATCTGGCAAATTACGGTTTACTAACCAATTCTACCTAATGCCAGCCTTTATAAATAAAGTTTTATTGGAACCCAGCTTGTCAATTATTTACATATAGTTGCCAATGAAATCGCATGGTCGATAAAGCCTCAATACTTATTTTCTCCAGTTACCTAAGAGATTGGCTAATCTGTGTCCTACAGTGTTGTGTTCCTTTAAAATGTTCTCCTAAATTATGATGCCTGGGTATTGATACTGCTTCACTCAAATAATCAGTGCAAGCGTAGCTAGATGCAACAGAATTCACCATTATGAATTTGAAGCTAGGGCAGAATCTTGGAAATCACCTAGTACTAATTCCCAATGGGGACTCACGTATGGTTAGTATAGCAGCATTTCTGGGAGTGAACTACTAAACTCCCAGATGCGCTCTTCTGTATCTTCTGTATTCCTAACAATTCTAGGAATTGCACACCCAACTCACCCCAATTTAGGAATATTTTCTTGTATCAAGCACAAATCCATCACCTTGTAGATCCTCACCCTTGACTATATTCCTATGCTTTGCTGGCATACAGACAAATTATAAATGCTTTTTAACACAATGATTATCAGATACTGAAAGCCACAGTTGCTTTTTCAATGAGTATTTTCATCTGCAAATTAGATAGTCCCGTTTACTTCCTTTGCTCCTTCCATGGTAGAGTACTGAGTCTTGTAACAGTCACCTTGTGTCCTTCTCAAAGCACCAGTCCTGGCCTGGGGAGATAGCTCAGCAGTCTCAGTGCCTGCCCAGCAAGCACAAGGACCAGGTTCTATCCCTAGTACCACATGCTGTGCCAGACCCGTACTGAGCCGGTCCTGGAGCCAGGCTTGGGGGTGCATGCCTGTAATCCCAGCACTAGGGAAGCTGAGACAGGAGGATAACTACAAGTCTGAGCTGTATAACAAAACCCTGTAAGAAATAAATAAATGAAGATTTAAAAAACAAGCATCAGTCCATCATCAGGTACTAATGTGATATTTTAGATGTGGTTCTGCCAGTGGAAATTTATGTAGAATTAACATTTCCATCTTCTCCAAGGATGTGAATAAAGATTTAATTTATCTTTGCAGCAACTACACTTCAGCAATGATTCACTGTACATGTAATCAACCAAAACCTCGAAACCAATTTTGCTCCATCTTATCCCTTTTTGCCCAGAATCCTTTGTTTGGACTGTGCCCTTATTTTTATAATGAGGCCTAATTGAATATCAATAATTGCTTCTTACATGGGAAGGGATAAAACACATGCCTCTAATTTCTTCTTCCTTCATCCTTGTGCATGGATGGTAGTTTCTTTCAGACTGTTTACTGCTCTCCCACCTGCTTTACCCACTTTAGGTAGCTGTACATGGACTAGGAGTAAAAATACTCCATGGAAGTCATAAAGGCATTTCTACATGTTTCTCATTCTTATCTTCCTGGCAGTATAATAGCTTTCCCTTGTGGGCCTCTGTGGTTGGAAGGTCTGTGATAAAGTCTAGCCTGGGAATTTTGAGAGGACTTAATGTGTGCCATTTCCAGACCAATCATTAAGCTCCAAATTTAAAGCCCTCCAGAGCTCTCTTCCTGGCCTGGTGACTGGTGAAACCAAAAATGCTGAATTTTCACTACTCTATCTCATAGTAAAGAGACACATAGCTGAGCTCTCTGATAATTGATAATGCCTATGGAACATGAGTAAAAATAGCTCTTTGTTTTGTTAGGATCTGAGATTTTGGGGTTATTTGAGACATAGAGTAGCCTATCAGACTGATGTTCAGATTTTCTAGTTATTCATTCACTCAAAATTAGACATTGTTGAGTACCTACTGTGTGAGAAACACTTGGACTATCACACTAAACAACAGGAGTCTCTGCCTTTGTGGAAATAAAGAACTTGGATGTTTAATAGCCACGTTAGAATCAAACTTCTCCAAATTGCAGCAGGGCAAGTCAAATGCATTAGATTTAGGATGAGTAATTTCTGGTCCTTGATTATTAGTGGGGTTCTTAGAAAAAGTCCAGGCTGGGAGTAGGAGGGCCAGCACTGAGCATTATTTTACACATACCTACTGTATGAGATCAGGCTGGCCAATTTACCTGACTGAGATACCTTATCCCCTTACATTCTTCACTGAGTCCATTCTATGCCACTTGTACCAGTGATTGTCCAGCCTTTACTTGAATGTCTTCAGAGACATTCTGTTTGGACTGATATGCATATCACTTTCCCAGAGAGAATTTCATCACCTCTATGTATGGAATGTTTTCTTCTGAAGTTGTTAAGTTCTAAAAACCTATAGATGTAGCCTATCATCCTCCATGATGGAGCCTCAAGGCCTAAATTTGTATATAAATCATTTTTTAAATCAAATTCCTATTCTTCACCGAACACTACATTTCTAGGCAATGTAGACATTAGAGAAGTATATGTCATAGCTACAAACTTGAAGTCCAGTTGTACAGGTGAGACTGGCTCTTATATAAAGGGCATAATAGAGGGCACAGTGTCATCAAGAACAAGTAAATGTAGCAAGTACAATTTGTGCCAAACCTTGAAGAAATTCAGACTCAAAGAAGATAGCAGCCATAAGGAAGAGGACTACAGAACAGGGAGACAATTTCCCCTCCCACACCCAAAAAGACAAAGTAAAACAAAAACAAAAGATGATTTTTTTTTTAAATAGGAGTGATGCTCCAATTCCAACCTGCCCTGTGCGGACCATTTTTAGAATAATCCACTGACAAGAATTTTAAAAGATGTAAATACTAACTATTGATACTGTCTGGGTCTGTAGTAAAACATGTCTCCGTGTTCCTCTTGGTCAGACAGGGCTCTCATATAACAAAATGGCACTGTGGATCTGAGCCTTTTGCTTTTAACACTGATTTTGCCATTTTTTTACAAGTTTTTATTGAATTAAGAACAGCCGTTTCAGATCGGAAATGTTCTTACGTTGCGTTTTGAATGTAGCATTTTTTTTTCATGTACTTTTTTAAAACCCCTTTAAACAAAAACCCAGAGATGCCTTCTGTTGGTGGGAGACACTGCTAGGTCGGTACACCAAGGAAGCAGACTTAGGGTTAAGGCTATTTTTGAGCTATGACTATGTGCTTGATGATGAGAACCACAAAAAAGCAAGGAGAATCGAGGCCTGGTGGATCCCATTCCTATAAGTGATGAGTTCACTTTTGTTTTCAATGAGAATGGCTTTCTCCAGGGTACATAAGGTAGTTAGGCAGCTCAGGCTTCTCCAGAAACCCTCAGGAATCGTTAGGCATGATAGCAGTGGGGCTGTGGCTGCCTGTGCTCACCTCACCCCGGCCCTGCCTTTCTGTTGACCCCTTAAGTAAGCTCATCGCCTCACCGAAGTTAATCCTTAGTCACCAAAGAAACCTTCAAGTGAAACACAACCTGTTACAATTTGACTTAGTTAAAAATAAAGAAAAAAAGTTTTAAGTAAAAGCATGTGGGGGGGAAAAAAGGCTACGTTCAAAAGGCAGGTTAGTCAGGACAAGGGAGCTATTTCCTGCAGTGTCAGGGAAGTAGCTTAATGAGGGAAAACACAAAATCATTCTGAAATGCCAAGGCGAATGCAGGCACAATCAGGGACGGAAGGCAAATGAATATGTTAGTTTCTATAAATGGAAAGGAGAAATTTTGCTAATTGTCTTTCTAAAACTTAAGGTTATCACTAAAATGGTGATTTTTTTTTTCCATAGATCTTGATGGTTTTCAAAACAAGTTCAACTTCTATGGCCTTTTTTCTTTGTCTCATATTCTATTACTTTTTTCCTTACTTTCTTTCTTTTTTTATTTTTATTTTTATTTTTTTATTTTTAACCCTGAGGGGACCTGACTGACTTTGTCAGGTACAAAAGTTACATATTTTTTGTAAAATAGGTCTTGCTTTATCTTGGTCTTAACCATCCAGCAGAAAAGTCTAACCACAAGGTATAAAATGGAAATCCATATTAATATGCTGAGCTATAAGAGGCTCATGTCAACAGCCACCAATAATGCCAGATGAGATGATAATCTGCTAGCCTTATGGACTATTGGACCATATATACAGCTACTTAGCTACTTTCTCTTTGTGCAATGAAAAGAAAGATTTGTACTAATATTTAGAGAAGAAATCATGTCTGCACCTTGTACTCTGAACAACTACTATGAACACATTACACAATGTGCTAACTATTGTAAAAAAAATAATAGTAATAAAGAAATAAAAAATAAGTTCAAATCTATTCATTTTAATATATTTTTATTTATTATTGATGCAAAGTAATTGTACAGATCCTTTATTTTATGTGACTCCCAAACAGCCCTAGCAATCAGGCATGATAGTTCCCACCCCTCCTTGGGTTTTGTTTTACAAATGAAGGCCTAAATTTTTGAGAAGTTAAAGGACTATTAAGATTACACAACTATAAGCTGGGCATGGTGGTGCATACCTGTAATCCCAGCATTCGGGAGGCTGAGGCAAGAGGATCAGTGCGAGTTCGAGATCAGCCTGGGCTACAAAAGTGAGCTCAAGGCCAGCCTGAACTGCATAGCGAGACCCTGTCTAAAAAAGACAAAAAAAAAAAAAAAAAAAAAAAAAAAAAAAAAAAAAAAAAAAAAAAAAAAAAAAAAGATTACACAACTATTAAGGAGTTGTTACTATGAACTAAGACTTTTTAACTTGTCAACTCAAGAGAAGCAAAACCAGGGAATTAACAGTGGGTTTATAAAAAAAGGGATGCACGTAAGGGAGCAGGGGTGATGATGTAATTAGGGCACATGAGCTCACATAGGAGCAGAAACTGCCCACAGAAGTTCAAGGTCATAGTGCAGTAGCAGGCATGCAGTTATGATCTAGACAGTGTTTACAAACGCTTGCTTACTTTTAACAATATTTACAAATCAAGACATTTTGCAGTAAAATATACTTTGGGGGCCTTTCCCAGTCTGCATTCTAGCCACAGCCACAGCCAGCGGTATCCTTCTAAGATATGCATACTCTGGCTTCTTTCAGCCCCACCACTTCCTGTTGCCTCCAGCCATAGAGATCCATGATCAACAGTTGTTTCTTATCACATTATGCTGCTGTGTTTCTCTACCCACCTGCAGGTCTCTCTCGAATTTGAGAAGCAGCCTTCAGATCCAGAAGCAGACTTCTGGCTCTACCACTTTGCAGCTATCTGAGTACAGTGGATTACGACCACTCTGAACTTTCACTGTCTATTGTTTAAAATAAGGACAGTGGCTGGAGAGATAGCTTGGTAGTCTAAGTGCTGGCCTGGCAAGTGCAAGGACCCGAGTTCCCTCTCCGGTACCACATGTTGTGCGGCCCCCAGAGTCCTGAGCTTGTCATGCTATGAATCCAAGCTGCATAGCAGGACCCTGTACCAAAGAAAAGATTTTTTTTAAATAAAATAAAATAGGGATGGTGATGGAAGCACTACAGTGGATATTTAGGTTTCTTTTTCTTTCAACATTATTATTTCTTTGAAAAGTCCTATCTTATGGGAATAAGAAGGTCCACTTCTCTTAACCTGCATAGGTAAGTGACCCTGGCTTCTCCAATCAAATGGAAATGAATGCGATGTAGGACTGAGCTAGTGACTCAAAGGGAACACATGTGTGCAAGTCATTTTACACGAGCTACATCTAAGCTCCGGGGCCAGCCATGACAGGTGCATCAGGACACTATTCCTGTATATCATTATGCACGATTGATATGACCTGTTGTGTAACTGCCCAATGTAGGAAGCACCTGGGCCTTTTGCTCCTTGCTATGAGGTCCACAATTCTCACTGGCTGTGTGATTGCCGTGTGCAATTCTCTGGTCATCCCAGAGACCAAGCCTCTTCATTTACCACGTGGCTTGTCTTCCACCTGTTGGCTCTCTGGCCCACTTCCCACCCTTCCTCTTCTCTGCTCTGTGTTCCACAGTATAACATCTATAAAACCAAACTGTTGGTCTGACAGATTTGTAGGCTTGAAAGTTTATGAAATTTGCATTACTCTTTGGATCCCAGAGGACTTTGAATAATGATATAAAAACAACACAAAGCTGTACTATACGTAGAAAATTTAAGGAAATATTTTTTGATGAGAATGAAAATAATAAACCCTTTAAAAATTATTTAAAATGAAAAAAACTAAAACAAATAAAAAGCAGGAAAAGTAAAGTCATGTTTTATTAGATAATTGTTAAAATGTATGTCTCATAATTTCATTCCTAGAATTTTTACTTTATACTCTGATTATTTTATCCTATGACTATAATTTTCTATAGACAAAGAATAAATATAAATTAGTCTTTCCTTGGCATGCCAGTTGGAATTTACCTTTTATTATTGTCAACTTAGAAATATTTCCATTCTTGTGTATTCATACTGTGTTAATTGTTAGGATTATTGTCAAACGTGGAAAAACTTTCAAATTGCTTTTTGCTGTGGCTTCGACCTACAATGTCCTCTACGTGTGTCCTCATGTGTTTAGTTATGGGGTTTTTAGAAGCTTATTGATACATGAGGGCACTATAGTCATCCATGGGATAGTCTATCGATGTTGTTGTTGTTGTGGTACTGAAGATTGAACTCAGGACCTTCAGCTTACCAGGCAGGTGCTTATGTCAATGAACTGTCTCCCCCATGCTATTAATAAATTTTTAACTAAATGAGCTATTAAACAACAGAGTGCGGTCAGAAGAGGCAGGTCACTGGGAATAGGGGGCTGGCCTGAAGGATGAGTGCACATTCTTACCTGTCCTTGTCCTTCTTTCCCTGCCTCTTGGCCTCCACAGGGTGAGCAGATTTCCTCTGTGTGCTCCTCTTCTGTGCAGTTTCCGTCTTGGAAACAGTGACCATGGACTGAATCCTCTAAAACCACAAGCCAAAACAAACCTTTTCTTCTTTCATTAGCAGGTGTCAGGCATTTTGTCGCAGTGATAGGAAAGGAACTACTGCAATTTCATAGAAAGACAGAAATTTACGTTTCTGCATGATGATCAATGAGCTTGTCATCATTGTCCTAGAGTTAATGTTTCCAATATGAATACAGTTTAAAGTGGCTGGGGGGCACTTGTGCATTACTGAAACTTGTTTTGGTGGCAAAACACCAAGAACAACCTTTCTATTTTCCTTTCTGAATATCTTACAGGAAATTTAAAATACGTGTTGAATAAGAAAAATTCTTAGGCTTATGGACAACCTATTTGGATACTTACCAACCCTTAATCCTTATGTTGACCTCATCCAATGACTTAAGTATACACAGATTAATTGAACCTTCTCAGCACATTGGCACTTCCCTGAGATTCCAGCACTGTGGAGGCTAAAGCAGGAGGATCACCATTGTAAGTTCAGGGTCAGTCTGGGCTACACAGTGGGTTCAATGCCAGGCTGAACTACATAGCAAGACCTTGTCCCCACAAACACCAAAAAGAGGGGCTGGCCAAATAGCTTAGCGGATTAAAGCACCTATAAGCAGGTGCAAGGATTGAGGGTTCAATCCCCTGGCCTGCTATGCAGGCTTCACCCCTTGGGCATGCTGAGTTGACAGCTGAAACTAGGCATGGTGACAAATGCCTATAATCCCAGCTCTTGGGAGGCTGTAAACAGGCAGATCACTATGAGTCTAATATAGTAGTGATACCCTGAACACCCTGTAGACCCTTCCTTAAAATAAAAAAGGAATTTTTTTAAGAATTAAGTAAATTTCCAGCTCAACTTCCTATACTCAAACATTAAGATGACCCCCCTCTATCCAAAAAGTAGGTATTTTTGGATACCAGACTATACAGAGCAAAGAGTCAGAACCATATAAATTAAAATACTATCACTTTTCAGTTAGACACATGTGGCCATCCAGTTTGTCTTAGTCTAGTGCATGGTGATAAATATGGTCCTACATTCAATTATTCACACATGGATAGCCTATTCTCACAACATCATTTGTTAACCTACCTTTCCTCTGGTATATTGTGGGGTTTTTTGCCCCCTTTGTCAAAGATTGTGTAGTAAATAGAACTGAAGTTATTTGTGCATCTTCTGTTCAATTTATACACATGTCTGGATGTTTTGCCAATACCATGCTGTTTATCACTGTATCTTCATAATAAAATGAAAGTCCAAGGATTGCTTTTGCTCTTCTGGGTC